>CAUYLG010033002.1:0-148871 GCA_963573385.1 Cacajao melanocephalus
CCCTAACTCATTTTATGAGACCATCATCATCCTGATATCAAAACCTGGCAGATATACAACAAAAGAAGAAAACTTCAGGCTACTATCCCTGATGAACATTGATGCAGAAATCCTCAATAAAATACTGGCAAACCAAATCCAACAGCACATCAAGAAAGCTTATCCTATCATGATCAAGTCAGCTTCAACCCGGGGATGCATGGCTTGTTCAACATACACAAATCTATAAATGTAATCCATCACATGAACATAACCAAAGACAAAAACCACCTGATTATCTCAATAGATACAGAGAAGGCCTTCAACAAAATTCAACAGCTCTTTATGCTAAAATTGCTCAATAAACTAGGTATCGATGGAACATATCTCAAAATAATAAAAGCTATTTACAACAAACCCACAGCCAATATATTGAATGGACAAAAATTGGAAGCATTTGCTTTGAAAACTGGGACAAGACAAGGATGCCCTTTCTCACCACTCCTATTCAACATAGTATTGGAAGTTCTAGCCAGGGCAATCAGGCAGGAGAAAGAAATAAAGGGTATTCAGTTAGGAAAAGAGGAAGTCAAATTGTCTCTATTTGCAGATGACATGATTATATATTTAGAAGATACCATCATCTCAGCCCAAAATCTCCTTAAGTTGATAAGCAACTTCAGCAAAGTCTCAGGATACAAAATCAATGTGCAGAAATCACAAGCATTCCTATGCACCAATAACAGACAAACAGAGAGCCAAATCATGAGTGAATGCCCATTCACAATTGCTACAAAGAGAGTAAATCACCTAGGAATACAATTTACAAGGAATGTAAAGGACTTCTTCAAACCACTGCTCAAGGAAATAAGAGAGGACACAAACAGATGGAAAAACATTCCATGCTCATGATTAGAAAGAATCAATATCATGATAATTGTCATACTGCCCAAAGTAATTTATAGATTCAGTGCTATCCCCATCAAGCTACCAATGACTTTCTTCACAGAATTGGAAAAAAATATCTTAAACTTCATATGGAACCAAAAGAGAGCCCACATAGCCAAGACAATCCTAAGCAAAAACAAACAAACAAACAAACAAACAATAAAAAAAGCTGGAGGCATCATGTTACCTGACTTCAAACTATACTACAAGGCTACAGTAATCAAAACAGCATGGTACTGGTACCAAAACAGAGATATAGACCAATGGAACAGAACAGAGGCCCCAGAAGTAATGCCACACATCTACAACCACCTGATCTTCGACAAACCTGACAAAAACAAGCAATGGGGAAAGGATTCCCTATTTAATAAATGGTGTTGAGAAAACTGGCTAGCCATATGCAGAAAGCTGAAACTGGATCCTTTCCTTACATGCTTTCAATTTTTTATAGTGTAATCTAATAGAGAAATTGCTAAATGAGAGATACTTTTATTTCTATTTTTAGTTCAAATGTGTAAACATTTCAGCACTCATTTTCTAAGAGGTACTATTTTTTGTTCCTATTTAAGTACTTTATTTTGACAAACATGCTAGTGAAAAATTTTCAAATAATTTCTATTTTTTTGGATATTGGTAATAGAAGATCGTAAGCTTTCTTATTTTATTATTTTGCAATGCAAGATATAAATTTATTCAATCACATATAGGCATTTCAACCAAAGAACCTTCCCCAAAACTAAGATAATATAAAATGCAATTATGAAATTTTGAAACTAAATCTTGAACCCTGTTTTGTTTCTCAATGTTTAATAAATTTAGACACCCCCCCCCCCATTTTGTAGTGATAAATTTCCTGTCCTCATTTGATTCTTTGAAAACACTTGATACTCATTTGGTGAACGTGTTGATTAAGATTTCCAAATTATTTCTATTAAATGCAACCAAAATTTAGACTTGGTAAATACCATTGTAAAATAAGTATATGGGTACTGCTTTCCATTTTTTTCTTTGTTTTTTGTTTTCAACCATTTAATTATTATGTGCCTAGGTTTGTTTTTCTTTGGATCTCTCATACACATAATTCTCTAACCTTCTTGGATCTGAGGTTTGATATATTTTATGAATTTTTAAAAATCCTCAGACATTATCTTAAAATATATTTTTCTGTCTACTTTCTTTCACTTTTCTTCTGGAACTCCAAGGCAGATTGTTCAATATCATTCAATATTATCTCAAGCATCTAGGATGCTATATGCTACTTCTCATAATATTCCCTCTTGTATTTGATTTTTATAATTATTGTTGACTAGTCTTTATGTTTGCTAAATATTCAGATTACCTAATCTAATCTGCTGTGTAATCCATTAAAGAAATCCCTCATCTCTGATATTATCTTTTCATTTCTAGGATTTCCACTTCTTTTTTTTTAATACTTGCCATCTGTTTGCTGAAATTTCTTTACCCACAAGAGTCAGTCACCTTTTTGTCTAGGTACTTTAACATAATTATAATAGTTATGATAATTTCAATATCAGGGCCATCTCTGGATCTGGTACCATTGACTGTTTCCTCCGTTGTCAATGGAACATTTTGTTTTCTTGGTCGTTTTTGTGTCTTGTGACTATTACATATTTGTGACCACCACAAATGTGTAAAAACAGCAGGTCTAATGCAGTTATATATATATATGTACAGAGAAGGGCACATTTCTGTTTCTTTCATGTCATTAGTGTTGAGGTTTGAGTCAATCTAGTTGTGTTTGGTTTGAGTATGAGTTTTTGCTTAAGTTACATTCAGTTCACTTAAGGTTTCAAAATATTTGAAGTTGGGATCATTACTTTAGCAGGGTTTGGGCTCCTAACGCCTAACAGGTTTGCCTAAGTTCCCCTGCCCTGTATTTAGACTTTAGCAAGCTCCATACTTCTGTATTTCAAGGCTTCTCTCTCAGCTCTCTTATCCCTCCTCTAGAGTCAAGGGTCTCCGCCTCAATCAGCAGGCATCCCCCAGGTGGTTGCTTTTAAGTCTCTTGCTCTTCATAATAATAGAGGAGACCTCATGAGTCCATACTTGAATGGGTCTTGCTCTGTTGCTCTGCCCTTTCCCCAATGGTAGATCATCTTTGCCTAATATTCAGTGTAAGGTTTTCAGTATGAGACCATTTCTCTGTTTTTGTGCTTCACTCTCAAAGAACAGCAGAAACACTATTGTTTGCACTTCAAAGGAGATTGTTCTGAGTTCTCCTGCCCTGATCACAATCTTTTACATAAGGATATTGTGAAGACTTGTATCAAATATCTTACAGGGTAGGTGCAGACTCCACTTTTGTCGGAGTTCTCAGGGATCCTAAGCTCTAATACTCAGTCCACACTAACCCTCCAAATGTTCATTAAAATTCAGCTATTTTCTTTTTACCCACATCCATGAATGTGTTTTCCTCCTCTCTCTGTTCTGCCAAAGATGAAAATAGCCATGGTTCCCATCTCTCTTAGGAGGGACTTGACCCCTCTTGGATTTTAGTTCATTACATTACAATCTTAACTTTCTGGCAGGCTTAAAATGACAGCAATTTTGTAAATTATCTGGCTTTTTAGTGACTGTCTACATGCTAAATAGAGATTACTATCTCTAGATGTTTAAAACAGTTCTCACACTCTTGTCAACGTGATCCTCTAAAATTCTACCATAAAGATTTTTCTGTTAGAATCTTCTTCATCGTCTTATTTGCAGGGAAATTCTTAATCCTTCTTCAAAACTATAGCCACTTGTCACTTTTTCTAGAATATATAAATAGGGATTGCTCAACCTCACCATGATTAACATCTGGGGCCAGAAAATTCTTTGTCATGGAGTTTTTTCTTTGCATTGTAGGATGTTTAGCAACTCTGATCTCCATTTGCTATATGTTAGTTTTATACCACATCACCTCTAATTGTGACAACTAAAAATGTCTCCAGACATTCTAAAATGTTGAGAACCATTGCTACAACTTGATCCCTTTTCTGCACTTAGGATGAGGGGTGCCTCTTGTTGATTTTGCTCTCATATTATCCTGTGTCCACTTGTTATATTTTCACTTATTATATTTTCTTGGATTTTTCAGTCCTTCTCTGTCTCTCTTTCTCTTTTTCTCTCTCTGTCCCCCACACAGACACACACACATGGACACACACTTTTGTGCCTGGTTAGAATCCTCTACTACTCTGAGAAGGGTGAATGCTAAGCGGTGGAAAGGTGGGAAGGGAATTTATGGCTGTGATGATGCAAATAATTTGTAAAATCTGAAAAGGAACTGTTTGTGTTTGTTTTAGAAAAGGGAAAGATACAGGAGAAGGTGTGTGTGTGTGTGTGTGTGCAAGTGTGTGTGTGTGCAAGTGTGTGTGTGTGTGTGTGTGTGTGTCTATTGGCATGAAGTGCCATTGGGAGTCGACACCCATCCTCAAAAATAAAATATGTTGGAGACAGAGAATTGAGAGGGATTCATGGGAAAACGATTGCGAAGAAAATAAAATTCGGCAATTGAAGCACTAATGTAAGGAAATTAGAGAGGTCTAGTTGGGATTCTCATTATATTTTGCCATACAGTATACAGTTATTTAACATCCTCCTCACACTACCTGAAAAATGTTCGTCATCGTGGAGTTGGGTTTGCTTTTTAAGTTTGCAAGAGAAATGTCAAGGCCTGCCTTGTGGTAAATAAGATATTGATGACAGTCCAAGGTGGGAGTGAGGTGTGGTATATAGTCCCCTCTTGTTCTTTGTTTTCTGTGCTTTCTTCCTGTTCTATTGTGAGCTTCTTGAGGGCCAGGCATATGTCTCATACAAAGCAGAGTTTATGGCACATAGTAGACTCATAATATCTGTTGTATAGGTACATGGATGAAAATTACCTTCTCTATTAAGGGTAATTAAATGATCAGTGACCATTATTCCCTGAGCTTATGGAGAAAAGTACTAACCTAGCCATGCAACCTGGGGAAAGGATAGTCTGTGTATTTCTCATGCTCAGATGCCAGATGAGGACTGTTAGTCTTAGAATATAAAGCAGGAGTTGGAGGAATAGCAGGAGGAGGGGAAGGAGGAGGAGGAGGAGATAACATTTATTGAGAGTTTACTAACATTTTTAATTAAATTTAAGAGTCAAAAATGCCAATTATAATTTCAATGCTATTCATTACTTCTAAGACACTAATTTCACAGATGTTTGAATATAAAAGTTAATATTGAAACGAAAAATATGGTACATGCCGTGCAGTCTTCAGAGTGATCTGAATAAGTTAACTGATTCAGTCTTCACCACTACCCCATGAGGAAGTTTATCATTAGATGGCAGAAGGCCCAGTAAGTTCTAGTCCTTGTTTTATCCCATAATCTGGGGATTATGATGTACCCGGAAAGCCAACTTTTCCAGATATGATGATATACTTCTTGGTTTTCTAATGAAAAATTGTTTCTGAAAAGATGTAATGACAGAATCTCATCAAAAGGATTTAAGAAAGGATAACTGGTGGTAAGCCTAAAAGTGCATGTTCTAGAAATGAATAAATGGATGTCCTATTCAAATTTATTTCATGATGTTAATATAACCCACAAATTATGTGGGAGGAAACACTTTAGATTGATTTAAAGTTCTTCTTGTCCCAGGACAACAGCTTGAATGTCTGCTGTACTGTTTGAATACTGAGCAAGGCTATGTCCCCTTTGCTCTACAGCTATGGAAAGTGATATTTTTATAGGAGGGGTGGGAGAATAGGAGAGAACATAGAGGAAGTTTCCTATTCCTTAAAGGACAGACACCTTAGCATCCCCACCTGTGCCCCCACCCTATGTAATCATGAGACCATGACAACAGGGGTGGCCAAGAAAGAAAAGATGATGAAGATTTAAGAGGGAAAGCAGATTAGGGAGAGGTAACCATCTGGATAAGGAATCTGAGCAGGGGGTTAGAAGTGTGGATTCCGGAACTTAATAGCTTGCATTTGAAACCTGGCTCCATGTATTACCTAGCTGGTAACTTGGGCTACTTTGCATCTCCAAGCCTCAGTTTTCTCATCTGTGAAAAGTGGATGATGATATTATTTATCTTGCTGACATTGTTGTACAGATTGTTAACCTAGTGATTGGCACATTGGTTAAGTGCTCATAAAAATCAGCTATGGTTATTTTGAGACTTAAAAAATGATTTCATAGATATAGATAGATATAGAGATAGATGTAGATGTAGATATAATCCTGTGTGCATGGCTGAGAAATAGTTTATATAATCCAAAAAGGAAGGAAGGTAGCTAAGCTCAAGAGAAACTGTGACTAGCAATATTTTGACATGTGAGCAAGAAGCCAAGGCAAGTTTCTCTAAAACAAACCTCTGTGGCAGGACACAGTGGCGCATCATGGATAGCAAGAGGCAGAATTACAACCAGCTCCACGGCAATTGCTTATAACCTGATAGGAATGAACTTCAAATGTGGACATTATCCTTCAGTGGCGTACCTGCCAACATCACTGTTTTAAAGAAGTGATTTTCAACTCTGGCTAAACAACAGAATCATCTGGGGAGCTTTCAAAAATGTACAGATTTCTGAATCCCACTCCAGACCAATTGAATCAGAGTCTTTGGGAGATTCAGGCATTCATATCTAAGGGGCAGCCAGGACTAAGAATCATTACCTTGGAGCAGTGGTTCTCAAACTGGAGCATGCATGAGAATCACACAGAGAGCCTGTGTAAACACAGATAGCTGTATTCCACCCCCGGGGTTTTAGATTCAGTAGATATGAGGTGGGGCCCAAGTGTCAATGCCCTTCAGCCCAAGACCACCAGAAACACAGCTGTAGTTAAACAAGTTGGTCTTATTATTTTTTGCAGCCAGGGAGAGCACACACCTTGGGAAATATGAGTGTCTCTGTAAGGTGTTAATAAGATCCTACAGTAGGATTTGTGCTTTGGTTGAGTGATTTGAGAGAAAGTTTAAGAAAGCAAGTGTTTGCTCTAGATTGGGTGCTGTTGGAAAGTGGAGACCATTCTATGATTGGCTGTCTAAATAAGTTCTATCTATAAAGAGCGGGACTAGCAAGAGGATAAGCTGTACTTGGAAAACAAGTGGCAGCCACTCATTTTGGCCAAGAGGGAGGGTGTTTGGCAGTTTGTAGGCTGCACAATGACTTTATTTTTATCTGTGTTTAGATAAAATTATGAAGTAGACTTGCTTTGCCTCATTTATCTTGGTCTGCAACCTTGTTTATGGTTGGTGTTCTGTGAAGCTGTTTAGTAGGAGAATGGCATGGCCTGCTGTGGGTGCTTTTAAATGTCAGGAACTGCCCTCCTCTTCCCATTTCCTTTCCTGCATGTTCCCAGGAATGCTGATACTACTAATCCAGAGACTACCACAGTTTGAAAACCATTGCCTAAGAGGCTGAAGTGACCTGAGAACTACTGTTTGGAACGGGTGAAAAAGAAAAAAATGCACAAATAAATACAATCTTGAAAAGCAAGGAGACAGAACTTTAAGAGTAAAACAAGATAGGAATAACAGGTCCTAGCAGACAATGAAGCCTGGGCAAACTGAGTAGCATATTAATGTAATGCACCACCTTAAAATGGATGGATATGGCTGCATAATCTCGTCATTCCCCTCCTCTCCAGCTCCCAACTGCCTTCCTTGACCAACTTTCAATTAAGGCCTTTGTGCCTTCTGTTTCTTTTGCCTAGAACTGTTGCATTTTTCACCAGCTTCTTACTCATTCTTTATGTGTCATATAAAAATGTCACTTCTTCCATTAGGCCTTCTCAAAACCCACTCCCTCTTACTAAATTAACTTCCCTTTCATTCACTATTATATCTTCTTTTTCTTTAATGCATTAATCGTAATTTATCATTAGATATTTATTCTTATGATGGTTGATTCAATTTGTCTGCCACTTCCACTAAACTGTGAGCTCTCTGTGAGTAGGAACCATGCCTATCTTGCTGACCATTGTCTCTTTCACTTTTAGAAGAACACTGGAAGGGAAGGACCCACTTCCTTCCTCTGCAGGCATCGAATAGCCAGTGAGTCCCTACTTGCCTGTATCCAGTACAATCCATACTAGATCTTTAAAAAATTCTCGATTGCTTTGGTTTACAGTGACACTCCCTGTTTTTCATTGCTTTTATAGATTCCAAAAAACACTTTATACTTTTATTTTTTCAATAAAAATTATAACGTGTGTGATGGAAATCTATATAAGCAATGAAACTTGAGATTTACATCATAACAGACCATGATTTGTTATCAAGCCCTCCTTGCCTGGATTCATTCTGATGGCTGCTCTTTTAGTTGCTGTTTCATGCTCACTATTGGAAAGCTAATAGAGACTAACATTAAATGAAATTTTTTCCTTTGGGTACTTCACTTGTTTGAGATGTATTTCTTGGGTTTGTTGTTTCAATTAAGTGTTCTGGCCCACTTCTCTTAACCCTTCTTTTGGGGCTGGGCTTGATACAATAGCCTTCTTGGCTGTGAATCTGGGATGGGAGAAGATATTTTGCCAAGAATGATATCCAGCAAGGTCTCAGGAACTTTAAGCTTCAAGCCAAACTGTGTCCTGTTCATATCTGGCTTAGCTGGCTCCCTAATACTCAATTCAAATGACTCAAAGTGCTCGTAAAATGGTAACAGAAGATTCTGTGTACATCAAATGGCTCTTACCGAACATCACATTAATGAGTTCAGTGTAAACGAAACAGAAACATGTGGATTCAATTGTCCTAAAAATACACTGGGGTTTAAAATAAAGGCAAATAAGGAAGTTCCATGGTGACATGTGTTTTAAGGTTTGCTGAACCAAAGATGTTGGAAAGCTCTCCAAAACAATCATCAAGACTAAAATGCAACTGGCTTCACCCACTCCCTCATGTGTGGCCAATGACAAGTATGCCTACTCTTCCCTGATACTCTTGAAGCAAATTGCTCTTTTCCTAAGATGGGGCCCAGCTCACTGTCACTAGTATATACAGATGTGAACAAGTTCCATGCCCCTGAGCCTCGGGGAACGTGTGTTCCCCAAACAAAGTGGGAAGAGCACTTCGACTTCTCTCCACCCCAATCCTTGTCCTACATTCTCTTCTAGAGCCTTGCCTCTTCTCTCTTCAGCACCAGAGGAGTGATCAGCTGGCATCCTAGGTGGAGCTCAGCTCCAACACAAGCCTACCAGTCTCAAAAACCTGTACTGGATTGACTGTGCTGATTCCTTCAGGCCACAGTAGAATACAGACTCCTGAACATTCTTTAACTTTAGACCCTTGCAGCCAAGCATGCACACTGCTGCCACGAGAGCCTCTCCTTGTCTGTCCCTTGCCTTTCCAGTACTCATGCTTGTACATGAGAGAAGGGCTTCCTTCTATAATTATCCACTGGGCCAGAAGCTTCTTGGGTGGGAGAAGTGGGTAGACTATCATTTTGCCTCTGGTCTTGCTCTTCTTTTTGTATGAGCCTGGGTTTTATTTTCCTGTAGCATGTAATATATTTGCCACCACAACACAAAACCAGTTCTGCTGCCTTTGTCTCACACACTCATCAGAGAATCTTTTGGCCATATTCTGTAGGCTATAAAAATTACTAACCCCCAAAAGCTTCAAACAAACCATGGTCATTTCTTTTAAAAGAATAAAATAGACATATGGGAATCTATAGAGGCTGCAAAGCATCTGTTTGCTCATGACTTTTCAGTTTCTCACAACTCCAGCAAGCAACTCGATCCCAGGCTGGACTGAGTGCTCCAGTTTGGGTGTTTGTCCCCTCCAAATCTCATGTTAAAATTTAATCACCAGTTTTGAAGGTGGGGACTAATGGGAGGTATTTTGTTCGTGGGGGCAGATCCCTCATGAATGGCTTGATGCTGTCCTTGTGGTTATGAGTGGGTTCTTGCTCGATTTGTTCCTGCAAGAGCTGGTTGTTAAGGAGAGCCTAGCACCCCACCTTTCTCTCTTGCTCCTCTCTTGACATGTGATCTCTGCACGTTAGTTCCTCTTCACCTTCTGCCACGAATGGAAGTAGCCTGAAGCCCTTGCCAGAGGCCTTGTACAGCCTGCAAAACCATGAGCCAAATAAACCTCTTTTCTCTATAAATTATCTAGCCTCAGGTATTTCTTTATGGCAACACTAAATGGACTAAGACACCAAGGAACCAAGAGGTCCGTGTATAATGTGATCCCTGGAGAAGCACTTTAGTTTTAAAGGTTCACTGGCTTTGGTTTCTCCCAGGTGAACAACCCAAAACAAGCAGAGGGTCTTCCCTTATCTGAATGAAGTGAATACCTACAGGCAGTCAATGCACATTTGAACATTCTTGTATAATTAGTTTTGCTTGTGAGGAGGGGTGAGCCATCTGATGTAAGAGAAATGTCGTTGATTTCAGTCCTTTTTTTTCTTTGATTCACTCTTCTCTCCTTCTGCTCAACTATTTCTTTTTTTTTTCTAATGCTTTGTGGCTTGTTTTCAGAAATGTATTAAAATTTTACATGGGTCAAGAAGATGAAGCAAAAGGGAAAGGGTGTCAAGGTGTGGGATAAAGGATAAAATGTCAGTTCTGGTTAACACGAGGCCAGGTGTCACTTAAGGGAAGGTCAAGAATGACATGTTGGTCCAGGGGTCCTGATCAGCAAGACCCCTGCTCCACTTATGTCGTAGATAACTGTAAAAGGGATCTAGAATATGTTTAAAAAGCAGAAGATGTTGACTTCACTGGCCTTCCTGGAGCTTTCTTGTCTTAGCTTTAGTCTTCAGTTAGCAAATAAAAGAAGAATTTGTATGATGGGAGTAAAGGGAAGCTTGTTTCTGTCTATGGTGGCTAATTTTATGTGTCAACTTGACTGGGTCATAGGGTGCCCAGATATTTGGTAAAACACTACTTCTGGGTATAATGGTGAGGAGTTTTCTCACATTTGAATCAGTAGAACTGTGTAGGTCAGTTTGCCCTCCCCATTGTGGGTAGACATCATCCAATCCTTTGAGGATCTGAATAGAACAAAAAAGGTGAAGGAAGGAAGAATTCACTTTTTGCCTTGAGCTGGGACATTGCTTGAGCTGGGACTCAGCTTGAGCTGGGACATGACCTTCTCCTTCCCTTGGATACCTGCTTCATTATCAGTACTCCTGGGTCTGAGGCCTTCAGACTTGGACTAAAACTTACATCATCAGTTCTGGTTCACAGAACTTCAGTCTCAGACCAGAATCTTACCACTTGGTTTCCCTGGGTCTCCAACTTGCAGACAGCAGATTATGAACTTCAGCTTCCATAATTGCATTTCTCTCTCTCTCTCTCTCTCTCTCTCTCTCTGTGTGTGTGTGTGTGTGTATGTGTGTGTGTGTGTGTGTGTGTGTGTGTGTGTGTATGTCTATATCATCTATATCTGTTCTACTCATTGCGTTTCTCTGGAGAACCCTAATACGCTTTCTATCTAATACAGGTATATTAGAGAAAAGAATTAACAAAGAAACATTTATTCTTAACATAATGTGATTCCTGTTAGCAAAGTGGGTTGAGATTTTTCCAGGAGTAAAATCCTATCACACAGGCAAAATGTGTCCAGAATCTGCCTCTGTTACCCCTGTTACCATGCACTCCTAAGCTTTCCAAGGTCTAAAGATTATCTGAGGAACATTCACGTAACCTGCATTTCCTTGTTGTTTCCTGCCATTTTCTGCTGTTACTACTGTGGCAACTTCCTTCCCCCTCACCCCAGCCCCTTGCCCTCATTCTCCAGTTGTACATTATGCTCATGGCCAATGACAAATTCAATTACTATGAAAAAAAATGAAAAAATAAAATTCAATTTAGCCTGGCAAATGGTTGGATTCAAGACCACAAAGCAAGCAATTTTGTGTGTAGCCTTGAATACAATCTGAAAAAGCCCTAAAAATGTTATTTTTATTACTATTCGAAGAATGACTAGACAAGATTGACCAGGGAACATTCTGGTGAGATTTCATTCTTCATTGATAGAGGGAAGGGGAGGTGACCTCATAAGTGTGTTCTTTCACTATTTTTTACAACTCTTTATGAAAACTTTGGCTTTGTAGGCTTTTGCCCCAGGGGAAGCTGGTGTTCTTAGCGAGGAAACAGTTTATATAGCTATGTAGCACTGTGAAATACTTGACTCAGCCAAGCTGCATACACAGTGAGCAACAAAAAAAAAAAAAAAAAAAGATTCATTTTCTTTATATTTTTTTAAATTATACTTTAAGTTCTGGAATACATGTGTAGAATGTGCAGGTTTGTTACACAGGTATACATGTGCCATGGTGGTTTGCTGCACCCATCAACCCATCATCTACATTAGGTATTTCTCCTAATGCTATCCCTCCCATAGCTCCCTACCTCCTGACAGGTCCCCATATGTGATGTTCCCCTCCCTGAGTAAACACAGCTATATTCATAACACTTTCCTTTGCTTTAGATCTCAGGACATTTTAAGATACTGCTCTGCAATTGCTGAACACAGGGGTAGAAGGGCATCCTCATCCTTTTGTTTCTTACTACCACCTCTCCCCACTTCCCTTGACAAGATGAACAAACCAGGTTTCAGTGGCTAAAATCCATGAAAACATCCAGTCACCTTTCCCAAGATGAATAATTATCTGCATAAAGAACCTGTGGCTTTCATATCTATCATATTTTCTTTTGTCCTCTCTTTTAAATATCAGTTTAGCTCAATCCAAGCGTTTTCCTGGACTGCTTCTTTATACCAATAATTATTTTTGGTTCTCTGACCAATCCCCTGCTAATTTTTTCACTATATTGTACTGTTTCTGTTCCTGAAGTTTTCGCAGTCTCTACAGCTCAAGAAGAAAGAACACATCAACTACTTGTAGATAGCCTATACATACACAGGCACACAGGTATACGCAAATAAAAGTCTCTACACACAAAGCAAATTAATTTGCATCATTAAGACTCAAGAGAGTTTACCCTAAGAACTTTCATTGAGTGTGAGTCACAAGTAATCAGTCTTTGGGGCATAACCTGTGAGTTGGTGAACTCTTACTGGTCTCAGTGAAAAGCCTTCTTTGTCTATGTCGTTATTAACGGGCCTGTAAAACTGCACGATAAGATAAAATGAAGTTCTAAAACCTTACATCTTTGCCCCAGTGCAAAACAGCTGTCCCACACCATCTCTCATGGCTAGATCTATAGTTTTAAGATCTGTGCACCACAGGTAGCAAAATAAAAACCTGCTTTATAAGGGACCACATCTTTCATCAGAGGACCAGCCACTTAACATAAAATTTGAAATTCTCAGTGACAAAAAAGACAAAAATGCAGAATATACCTCATTTCTGAGATCATTTGAAGCTGTGATAATGTGATTTCTAAACATGGGCTCTAATTTTCTCTGACTACAAAGTGACATTCGTTGTGTGAGATTCCATTTTCAGCAGTGAGTTCATCTTTTACTGCCTTTTATCAGCACAAATTACAGTGCAGCAGGTACTTACTTCTCTATAACAGGAGGGGTCAAGTAGATAATTAATGAGAATTAATCTGTAAAAAGAAATAAAATGTCCAATTCAAATCTTGGTTTATGGCTTGGTTTATTATGCAAGTGTGAAACTTCAAAGGGAGCTAACTCAACATGGCACTTTAATTACATTTTATTATATTTAAGAGTTTTATGGAAATTTTGCTTGCTGCCAAGAAATGTTTCTTAAGAACACGTTCCTCCCCAGTAGACTGCTGGGGCCCCTGTTCCCAGAGCGGCTACAGAGGGGAGCCGCCAGCACCTTTCCCATATCTCAGAGAGAAGGTGCAAACAGCTGCTAGGTGGAACATTGGTCTAGGGAGTGACCAAGGACAATTTCTCTCACAGAGGGTAAAAACCACAGAACCCAATGAGACTCCTTTAAAGACTTTCTGAAGGCAAACATTCCCAATGGTAAACTGGAAAGCTTGAGTTTAAACAGAGGTTTTTGGAAGACCAAATATGAGGTGTCAATCCTGTGGTGACCTCAGAGATGGCCACTTCTACCACTTGGGAAAAAAAAAAAAAAAAAAAAACAGATGGGGAAGCACATGCATCTCGTTTCATTGTAGCTTGTCAACTTACTTGTGCTGGATTTAACAGTACAGGAAGAGATCCTGTCTTTCATAGCTTCATTGTCTCCCTATCCTGTAATCTTTTGCAGGGCATGAAACAAAGGAAAATGAATTCTAAGGTTAACATGACCCAGTGTCTGAATCCAGGGCAAAGGGCCAGGTTTCCTCCCATCTAATTCCAGCTCTGGTACTGACTTGTCCTATGGGCTTGGGCAAAGTTACTTGCTCTCTGTGCTTGGTCTGCCCACTGCTAAAATGACAAGATGATGCCATTTGTGCTGACCTCACTGGGACATTGTACAGACAAGTTGGAAGCTTTATTTGTTGTTGTTCAAAAAAAAGTTTTAGGTTTATTTTATTAGATTTGAAGGATATGTTTCTGGTGATGGCAAGCTGAAAGAATGCTCAGAAATAGAAAAGTTAAAGAATTGGTTGATTTATTTGGCATGATTAAAGGACAGAACAATATGTCCAAAGGTGGTTCTGCAAAAAGAAAATAAAGGAATGATACTGACGAATAAGTTTGTTGTGGGAGGAAATTGCCCTCAGGTTTGAATAGTTTGGTTTTTTCTTTTACTTTTACCAGTGGGTTGACCCCATTGTTTCATAAGTGGTAAAATCTAGGGGTCACCAGACTTATTCACGTCATTTGGAATGAAGGAAAGAGAAAAAAAAATACCATTTTCTCAAAGGTATAATCAGTGTTGTGGAAAAGATAAAATATTGAGATTGAGAAATGGCTAGAAATTGAAGAGAATATTGGAATTTTCCAAGTGCCAATAAAATTTTTATTGACAGCACTGCAAGTTGAGAGAGAAGAGGCAACCTCATATCTAATTTTGTGGAAGGATAGCAAGCACTGATTACTCATTTATTCATCCAACAAAGATGCATTGAGCACCCCGATCAAGACATAGCTCCTGCCCTAAAAGAACTTAGAGCTTATTAGAAAAGATGCATACCTTAACAAAGTACTGCAAGGTCCTATAATGAGTGTCATAATAAAAACACATTATGGTTCTAAGCTAATAGAGAGAAATGAAGGACATATTCAAAAAGTCTTTGTTAGCCAGGACTGATTCTGTGTAGGGAGATGATGAAAGGATCATGACATGCTTCTTAGACAAAGAGATGAGTAAAAGTTTACTTGGAATCAGAGGAAATGTAGCAAGGCTGAGCAAAGGAATAAGCAGAGGGAGTTGCATGTACAAAAGCACAGAGGCATGAAACAGTGTGTGAAGTTCACAGAGCAGCTCCATGGAATCGGGACTTATACTGGGAGAAAGAAGATGGCAGAAGAGGAAGCCAGAAAAGTCAACAGAAGGCCATTAAGGAGGCAGAATAACTCTGCCATCAGCTTTTATTTTTCTGCTTACTGCATTGCATACGAGGGCAGGTTCCTCAGTCCCTTCATCAATAAAATAGGACTAATAATCACGCCTACCTCAAAGGTCATTGTGAAGCCCAAAGGAGATAATATACAATTAGTATATGTGAAGCAATTAGAACAGACTGGCATAAAATAACTTCTTAATGAATATACATTTATTCTTATTCATATATTAATTGATGACATTTGTCTTTATTCTATAAGCAGAGAGCAGCCATCAAAGTATCTTAAGAAAGGGAATGCTGGCCGGGCGCGGTGGCTCACGCCTGTAATCCCAACACTTTGGGAGGCCGAGGTGGGCTGATCACTTGAGGTCGGGAGTTTGAGACCAGCCTGGCCAACGTGGGGAAACCTATCTCTACCAAAAATTTAAAAAATCAGCTGGGCGTGGCGGTGGGCGCCTGTAATCCCAGCTACTTGGGTGGTTGAGGCAGGAGAATCCCTTGAGCCCAGGAGGTGGAGGTTGCAGTGAGCCGAGATTGTGCCATTGCACTCCAGCCTGGGCAAGAGAATGAGACTCCCTCTCAAAAAAAAAAAAAAAAAAATAGCCAAAGAGAAAAATTTACAGAATTAAGTAGTGACAGAGATGTTAGAGGAGAGATTTCAGCTGTCTCCCAGTTTTGGGACTTGGGTGACTGGGACAGACGGTGGTAACATTAACCTGAGTACAAAAATGTATAAGAAACAGGGAGTACAGTGGGAAAGTAATAAATTCCCTTTATTTACATGTGAATTTTGAGATATCCAGGAACATTCAGAGCAGCCATTCTCAGGCAACCAGAAGCGGGTCAGGACATCTGAAAAGTCTAGTAACTGGACTAGACCACAATACAAATTTAGTCTCAGCCTAGACATAGAATTTTAGGAGCCTTCGGATTGGGTGAGATTATTTGTGGAAAAAAGGCTGGGATGTTAGTCTGAGAAAGACTAGAAAGAGAAGTATGAGGGAGCCAGGAAGAAATGAGACTGCAAAATCGAGGGAGAAGATTCTGATTAAATTTGGAGTCATTTTTGGACTCATTTTAAACCGCCTTTCTTATTTTTCCATCCCCTCCGTAGACCACCTCTAGGTCTTCCCATGTACTCATACAGTCTTTTGTGGAACAAACATTAACTCTATCCTGCAACTTTTTACTCTTCTTACTACAGGGTTATTTTGCATATGATTTACTTTTAAAACAACACAGAAGGTATAGAGTAATATTGATAAGAAAAATAAGGCAAAAATTAAACATGAAACAACTTCTTTTTCCTACCTTCTGTTAACATATATTTGAATTGTAATCAAGTATGTTTATGTGACTTTAAGAGTAATTAGACATCCAGAATCACTAAAAGAGAGATTGTAAATTTTAGTTTCTATGTAATTTTTAAAACTTCAGCATGAAAGTGATCAACATAAGTAAAACCAAAACTCGGAAAGGTATTTGCAACTCATATCACAGATGAAGGACTACTCTCCCTTACACACAAACAGCATCTAGAAATCAATGTGAAAAATGCCAATGATAATAAAAATATATGGGCATGAACAGTTAACACAGAGACAAAAGAAGATATTGGTTGCCCCCAAACAAATGAAAAGATGCTCAACCTCATTCATAATAAAAGAATGCAGATTAACACTGACATAGCATTTTATATTTACCCGTTTTGGAGTGAAACATCCAACACAGTATGTTGAGAAACAGACACTCTCTTACATTGAAGGTGAAAATATGAAATTGATATAACCAGAATAACCTTGAAGGAGGGGGATTTAGTAAGACTTATCAAAATTACAGATGCCTTTACCCCTAACTCAGAAATCTTGCTGCCTACAGATACTCCTGGACAAGTACAAAATGACATATAGAGAAGGTTATTCATTGTGACATTGTTTTTAATAGCTGAAGTTTGGAAAGCACCCAAGTGACAGCAATAGGGTGTTTGGTTGAGTAAAGTATTGTACATCTTCAGAACGTAGTAACATGCAGCCATGAAAAAATTTAAAAATTAAAAATAAAGAATTAAACAGATTGCTATGCCCTAAGATGAAAAGTGGAGAGATCTCCGGACATAGTACTTTAAAAATACAAGAGACAGAGGGTTATGTAGTATGCCGCTGCTCGTGTAAGAAAATAAGGTGATAAGAATACATACATGTATTGGCTTATAATTGCAAAATAAATATTTTGAAACATGACTTACTGGTTGTGATTTCTTTATTATTTGGCAGTATAAACAAATATTTAGTAAAATTTGTTACCTACAGAGGATAAAGAAAAATGAGGTAAAGGGTATATTTTTAGTAGGATATTTTGTACACTAAAATTACAAGTAAATTTTAGTAGTAATACTGGCATTGCTATTTTGAAATTATTTTCTTTATATTTCTTACATGAAACAAACTATGTAAATTTTAAGATTAAAGATTTTTTTTTAGCAAATTTCAGTTATAAAATCAAAGATGCTAAGTAAAAACAGCGTAACATTAAAAATAAACTGAAAATATCAATATGAACTTTAGTTTAAAAAATATGTTATTTATTATCTAGCACTAAAATTACCTAGAAAGAAGGTCACCTTGGGAGCATCCACATCCCTCCTGCCCAGAGTTTGATTTTTAATATCATTGTCCCCTAAAGAAAGTAAAATCCTCTAAGAAATATCTGATTTCTGCTTTGGGGCAGGGTGAGCACAGGATGATGGGCAAAGAAGCATTCATACATTAATGGGGTATAGAATCCAGATGGTGAGGGCTCAAACTAATCAAAAATATAACAATTTAAGCATCGAAAAGAATACTGTTTGTAACTGACATTAAATCTATGGAAATCTATCAATGTACAGCACTGCTTAAAGAGAAAGCAAGAAAAAAACAGGGGGGCGGGTGGTCACCATTTGAGACTATTGAACCACAGTAGCTTTGACAATCGGTAATTTAAAGGAGAAAATTAAATATTCATTCTGACTTACAAATAATTTGACTTGAAGTCCCAGTTGGAAGGAGAAAGCTTTACTTTACAGGAGAATGGCAACTGTATAGGAAAATAATAATAGATTTAGAAAATCATTGTGCAACTACAAATTGAAGTGTTGATTCAGACACATCAATAATAATTGCTAACAAATAAAGATGGGTTTTCTCCGTGGGCCATCAATGTCCCCAAATGTTGATGTTACAATCATCAGGTGAATGGTTAATGTACTCAACTTTAGTGCTGAAAACAACATTCCACACTACTCAAATGGGAGAACTTGGCAAAAGAAGGATCAGATCAATGCTCAATCTAGCATCTTTAATGGTGGAGGAGGCCATTTGAGATGCAATATGAAGTAAATCACATCATGTGGAATATTTTGCATCTCAAAATGTTTTACTGTGATCTAAATAAAGTCCTTCTGTTTTAATGAAATGTAGGAGCTAGTGGCACAAGCTACAGGATGTCCTCAGAAAGTGATCAGAAGAATCATGGAGAAGGAATGACAACTGGCTGACAGGAGGCAGAGAGAGAATGAAGACTTCCCCTCTACCTTTGCATAGATCTGTGTGACTTACTACCTATTTTAAAATAAAATAAATTCATCAAATGCTTTTTAAAAAAGTGATTAGACATCATGTCTTGTTAAATGTAAACTCCAGGAAATTGTAATGGAAGAAAAATTATTCCAACTACAGTCAGCTAGCTACTGATACTATTCTACCATCTGTGAAAAGAGGCTTGCTAATCAATAAGAATGTGGTTTTCCCACCTTCCATGCTGTCTCAAAGTCCCGTCTATATAATTCAGCTGTAGCACTGTACTGCTGAATAAAGAAAGGCTTTTTTGCATAAATACAGTAGACACATTTCTCCTCCTCCCCTTATCCCGTTCACCACTGCCTAAGAACCCAATTCTGAAAGATAGGTACAAAATAAAGGAGCATGAGAAATCCCATGCCTGATGCCTAAGAAGAATATTAGAGGGCATAGGGTGTGGATATTGATGCTGAAGTTTCAGTTCTTCATAAGGACCCTAGGTGCTCTCCATAGCAGTTCAGGTGGGCTGGAACTGCTCTTGAAGCAAAAAGCCCTGGTAGATCTGCTCTCCTTTTGCTGCTTACTGACATTAAACAACAATCAGTCAGCAGGTCCGTAAGCAGGTAGACTGTCTAAATGTAGAATTGAGGCAAGTTGCAAAGGGAAGATCCACCTACAGAGCAGAAGGCTGTATCCCCGCCTTCTCCCAGGGGATGTGCTCTGACTGGCAATGCTTAGTGCCTCTGCTTCTGTGCCTACATTAAAGGAATTACATAGACCCAATCTTTTGTTTTCCTACTTCTTACACAGGGCAAAGATTTCATTTTTATTTTATCAGATAGAAGTGACACATTCTTAATTAAATTCTAGGAAAGGGTCCTCAGAATCCCTGAGAAAAAGGCAATGAGTGACCTTCTTTGTAGTAATTGTTCTTGGCCAAAGTAAAGGACAGCAGTGACCTAAGGAGCAACTCACTACCAGACAAAGAAGGGGATGGATTTAAAACTAGCTTCCCTGGGAGGAGGGTTCTTTTCAGATCCATCACTAGGATCTCAGACCAAAGTGCTGGGTGGGTAAGTGGGTAGAAATGGCTGGTATTGACAGCACTCTGAATTAAATTCATCATCTGATTGATATTTGACCTGGTTAATCACTACTAGCCAATAGCAATATTTATTTGAGTAAAGGAGAAATTATGCTCTTCTTAGAGCTACGGAGTTCAGGGAGCCAGAGAACATTTGAACAAAGACCTTGGAAGAAATCTCAAGTGAGAGGTCCACGGCAGTGAACAATTGCAAAGAAAAGCAGTGAAAGTTGGAAGACAAACTCTGGAGGGCATCCTTAAAGGCATCAATGCCACACCAGAGTACATGGGTTTATGAGAAACCTGCTTAAGTCCTTCATTCCACAAATATTTGAGCATCTTCTAAGTGTTAGCCACCAGGCTAGGAGCTGAAGATACAATGGTGAGGAGAAGCAGACACAATTTCAGCCTTGATAGAGTTACAAGAGGAGATGGACATATATTCATTAATAGCCCAAATGTCAAAATCACAGCTGTGCTAAATGCTACAAAGGAGAAGTGCTTAGTGCTATGGAGAGTACAGTGAAGATATTTATCTTACTCAAGGTCAGAGAAGGTTTCTCAAGAAAGTGACATTCAAGCTGAGTCTTGAAGTAGTGGTAGGACAAAATTCAAGGCAGCAAAAGTCCAGAGGTAAGAAGAACAGGGTTTATTCAAGGTACAGAAAAAAAAAAAAGACAACAGTGCAAGAGGACCTGGCACAAGATAAGCTGGTTTTTACTAAAAGCAATGATTCTTTATTTGGCAATGAAACTGGCTGTATTCCAAACATTTCTTTCCTATAAGCTAGTCCAAGAACTGCAATGCAGTGACTAAATACCAGGTTAGGAATCCCATAGTCCACAGATCACAAAATTTGAGAATGTGTTTGTCAGTTTTTCAACAAATATTAGTTGACTATTACTAGGCTTTCAGCTAGGAGCTGGTGTTTTAAGTTACTTATATTTCTTTGTGTCATATAGTTAATTTTTCATTGACTCATGTTAGTGCAATGTATCATATGCTTATATACTCTGATCAATCACTTAATTTTGAGACAAGATACACCAGAAAAAGAAGCTTTCTTAAGACCAGAAGTGTTCGATATTATAATGAGTTATGGGATTCAACCTTGCCAAGATATTTTTTCCAGTTCCTTGAGATTCCTCAACTTGGATTCCCAGTCAAATATAACCCAACCAATAAAGAGGAACCATCATTTCTTTCTTATATAACTAAACCAATAGTCTTGGGGCACCTCCTCAACTCTCAAGCCCAGCTTATTTTTCCAAAGATGTTACCACTGGACTTTGAAATCTAGAATCCACAGTAGGAGTGACTAGGATTTTAAGCCAAAGTATTTTCTATTGATGACAGTTCAACTCTATTGCATCCTATTGAGAATGTTATTCAGAAGAAGTTCCTTTGATGGCTTTGTTATTCTCTCCTCAGCCTTTTACTCAAAGCAGAAATAGTCTTGGGCTCCAAAATGTTCAGTCTTGGAAGAATTCCAACTTGGGTAATGGCTTATCAATATCACAGTGAGAACCAGAGTGACTAAAACAGATTTATGACAGATGTAATTCTAATTCCAAATTGGTAAACCATGATTGTACCTTGTTTCTATTCTGACTTATAATTAATTAATTTCTTAGATAAGTTGGGTAAGTGCTGCAACCTGCTTTAGCAAATACGAAGATCAATATCTTTTGCAAATAAGAAGATCAATATCTTTCAAGTGGTTTGACTTTGCTGTGCAGTTATCACATTTCTGTCTGCCAGTTTTTCCCAGTTTGCCTACATCCATGGAATGTTGACATAGAGTTTTTAGAAAATTCCATAGCCTTATAATTTAAAAGTTATCTGGTTTGCATGGCAAATTTAGTCCATTTTTTTCTTCTATCTTTATTTTGGGTTATATTTTATCATATTATTGTCTGAGATTATATCATAGATTATACTCTAATGGTGCTTCCCTGTTAATTTGTCTGCATTAATCTGGCACATTAATACAACTACTCCTTGGTTTTTGTTTGTCCCTTTCACCGTAAAGGACTAGAACAGGATGAAAAATGGTCCCTGTTCTAGCATTTTAAAGTCCATTGGGGAAGAAAAGTTAATGCACATAAACCAAGTCCAGGGCTACCCTTTTGCTGGTTAGGACCTTACTGTTCCTAGAGATTTCACTGTGCTTGCCTTGAGGCTCCCAAATGAAGATTCTCCCTTATTCCTCTCTCTGTGTCCACATTACTATATTTCCTCCTTTTTTCTACTGCTGTATTAGTCTGCTCTCACACTGCTAAAAAAAACATACCTGAGACTGGGTATTTATAAAGGAAAGAGGTTTAATGACTCAGAGTTCAGGATGGCTGGGGAGGCCTCTGGAAACTTATAATAATGGCAGACAGGGAGGCAAACACATCCTTCTTCACATGGCAGTAGGAGAGAGAACGAGTGCACAGCAAAAGAGGAAGCCCCTTATAAAACCAACAGATCTTATGAGAACTAACTCACTATCATGAGAACAGGATGGAAGAAACTGCCCCCATGGCTCATTTATCTCCACTTGGTCCCTCCCATGACACTGGCAGACAGAAATGTGGTAACTGCACAGCAAATTCAAACCACCTAAATGATATTAATCTTCTTATTTGCTAAAGTCAGGTGGCAGCACCCACGCGATTTATCTAAGAAATTAATTATAAGTCAAAATAGAAACATGGCACAATCATGGTTCACCAGTTTGGAATTAGAATTACATCTGTCATAACTCTGTTTTACTCTCTCTGGTTCTTATTGTGATATTGATAAACCATTACCCAAGCTGGAGTTCTTCCAAGACTGAACATTTTGGGGCCCAGACTACTTCTGCCTTAAGTAAATGAGACTAAATCCCTCCCCATGGGATTATGGGAACAACAATTCAAGATGAATTTGGGTGGAGACACAGCCAAACCATATCATTCGACCCCTGGCCCCCCAAAATCTCATGTCCTCACAATTGAAAACACAATCATGCCCGTCCAACAGTCCTCCAAAGTGTAAACATTCCCACATTTTCCTGTCTACTTCTGAGCCCTCTAAACTGTTCCAATCTCTGCCTGTTACCCAGTTCTAAAGTCACTTTTACAGTTTTGGATATCTTTACAGCATTTCTCCACTCCCAGTACTAATTTACTGTATTAGTTTCTTCTCATGCTGCTAATAAACACATACCTAAGACTAGGTAATTTATAAAGGAAAGAAGTTTGATTGACTCATAGTTCAGCATAGCTGGGGAGGCCTCAGGACACTTACAATCATAGCAGATGAGGAAGCAAACACACCCTTTCTCACATGGAGGCAGGAGAGAGAATGAGTGCTCAGCAAAAGGGGAAGCCTCTTGTAAAATCATCAAATCTGTGAGAATTAAATTACTATCATGTGAACAGGATGGGGGAATCTCCCCCATGATTCAGTTATCTCCACTTGGTCCCACTCATGACACGTAGGGATTATGGGAACTACAATTCAAGATGATATTTGGGTGGAGACACAGATAAACCGTATCAACTGCATTTCCACACTTTGGTTCTATCTTTGTACTATCATCAGATATAAATTTTGCCCTTTCAGAGTCAGAGATTGGCCCACACCTAAGCATTTCTTGAACTTAGTAACTTCACAGAAGATTTCAGGAGTCGTAAAGGAAGGATTGCATCACAAGGTCTCTGTGTTGTACCCTCCACTGCTACACCCTCCTTACCTCACCTTTTCTGTCTCTTTTCCTCAGCCTCTTGAGTAAAACAGGCATATTCTTCTCTTTTTTCACATAAAACAGTTCTCAGAACACTGTCAGTATTCTAGGAGAGAAGGTCAGGGAGACGATGGGTCTGTCACTTCAGAATGCAGGGAGTGGGATTTATTTGTCATCTTAATTCCCCCTGAAGCAGACCCTGAGCTAAATCAACTTTTTTACTGAGTAGTTCACCCCAAAGAACATGTATAAAAAACAGGGAACTGGCCAGGCGCGGTGGCTCACACCTGTAATCCCAAACTTTGGGAGGCTGAGGCAGGCGGATCACAAGGTCAAGAGATCAAGATTATCCTGGCCAACATGGTGAAACCCTGTCTCTACTAAAAATACAAAAATTAGCCGGGCATGGTGGTACACACCTGTAATCCCAGCTACTCAGGAGGCCGAGGCAGGAGAATCACTTGAACCCAGGAGGTAGAGGTTGCAGTGAGCCAAGATTGCGCCACTGCACTCCAGCCTGGTGACAGAGCAAGACTCCATCTCAAAAAAAAAAAAAAAAAAAAAAAAGGCGGGGAAGTAAGGCAAGAAAGGGAAGGAAGCCAGCTGAAGCTCAGTCTTGCTGGGGAGCTTCTACTGAGGAAAAATTTTCAAATGGTAAAATCATGCATTTCATGCAAGCAAAAAATGAACACATATCAAGGATTTTATTCCAGTCATCAATTATGAAAGGAACTAGTATGATATTGCAAAAAGTTCAAATAAAAATTTGACTTATCTACTGAACAAAATCCACTGACTTTGAGTGCTAAACATTTGCTTTTCTATGGAGAGAAAAAATCTACCTGCAGTCCATCAGCTTTGCCATCAGTGCTCTATAAAACTTCTGCCTCTACAGACAGAAAAAAAATACTTAGACAATCAAAGCTGTATGCCCTTATGGAATAGACAGTGCCCAAGGGTCGCTAAACCATACCCAACATTCCTTTGAAAAAGCATCCAATAATCTCTTTTACCCACTTCAAAATCTTTCACAATTTTTTTCACAACAGTATAGAACATGCCTCAGAGTTGTCCTGCCTGAGTGAAAAGGAAGCTAGGATATTTATTCATCAATTTCAGTCAGCATTGATTGACTGCTCTTTCCAGCTAGCATTGTGCATGGGCCAAGTATGCTCTCCAGATTATAAAAAAAGGCCTCGGGCAAAGTCACAAGGGCTGGCAGTAACCAGCCCTCTGTGCATAGAGGTAAATGCCAAGGGAGACTGGGGGAGAGTAAAAGAAGAATAGGCACTAGTATTGTCTGCTACACTTGCCTTATTTATTATTTGTTGATTTGATATTTTGTCTGTTTCACATTTCCCACCAGAATGTAAGTTACCTGAGGGCCAGAACATGTCTGTCTTAGATTTCACTGTCTCCCGAACAACTGTCCAGCACGTAATAGGCACTCAATAAATATTTTATGAATATTGTTGAATAATATGGGCCTCGAGCTGGGCCTTAGAAACAGGTTGCAGTCCAGATTAGAGGGAAGGAGCCTGCAGGGAACTGTAAGAGACCCATACAGCTAGGCTTAGTGCCACATCCTGGGGCATCAATGGCACAGTTGCTCACCAGTTACTCACTCCGTAGCCAAGCTCCTCCCATGCCAAGTCGTGTTCATACTGAGGAACATAAAGTACAGACTCTGCTTGCAACATACTTGAAAATGGTCAATAACATAATATCATACCTTCTACCTCTTGCTTAATTACTATCTATTAATTACTCTCCGTGTGTGCTCATAACACTAAGGCCTTTCTATACACTTTCCAAGACTCAGAACAAAGAAAGCATAAAAGAGCAGAGAGAAATTTTCTGTGAAGCATGTAGTATGCTCGTCCAGCACAGATCTTGGAAAAGTCTATGAAAAAGCTAAATTGCATGTGGGCATCACTGAACAGACCCAAGAGATGTACTGGTTTTATTAAGCAGCCAGATGGCCTTCCAGAGTAGCCAGAAGAGCAGACAGGCCCCAGATGACAAATGATGAGGGGCATTCCCTATGGGCATTTTCTGAGACAACGTGTTGACATTAGGTATGGAAGAAATCCATAACTACACTGTTCATGCAAATTCTCAAGAAAAGCAGGTGCTATTCACTGACCTTACCCAAATGAAATTTTACCAGAGAAAACAGCCCAGCTCTCTTTTAAGTTTAATAACAGCAGGCTCTTTCCTCCACAATTTTTTTTTAAAAGCAAAAACAAACAAAAAACACTTCAAAATGAATTCCATACAAAAAACAAAGTGGGAAAAAACATATAGCTTGAAAATTGCCCTTCATTTGAAACGGTTGACAGATGTCTTACAGAAATTTGGAGTATTGTCCAGATGCTTAAAATCTACTTGTTTTAAACAAAGTGCTCATGAAAGTATCATTGTCAGATTATAAAGGAATGCTTAAAAAAAATCATACAAATAAATACATGCATTTTGATTAGTGTCAATATTATGTATCAATAACACTAAATGGTTTAGAAATACAGAGACAACATTATAGATTGGTTAGTTTTTAGTCCTCAGAAGAAAATCTAAGGTTTATCTTTGTAATGCAAATATTCTTCATGTGTATGTATGTTTACTTGTATGTTGCATTTTAACAGACAGAGCTGGATTCTCCAGGAAGAGATGGCCCTGAGAACCTGAACACTCTTCCTCCATCTGAGTAACCCATAGAAGGCTGTTAGATATCCACAGGAAAAAAGAGACAATAGGTAAGCTGCCCCATCTCCCATTACAAGTCAAGAATCTACACTTTGAGATGACTTGGAAACTATCCAATCATTTATTCAAAAGAAGTTTGTAAAGTACTACTGCACAGCAAGCATCAGTCATTTTTATGGTGTCAAAAAATGTTTTTGCCTTCAAGAAGCTTATGTATTGCCATGGAGAATAGAAGCAGAAATATTAAGGCTATACTTTACAAAACTCTAAGCAATAAACAGAAATAACTGGAGAGAAAAATTTTCCTGAAGAACATATGCTAAGTAAATAGATAAATGTATAAAGTAACTATAAAAATAGAAGCAGAGAACTTAGGGGAAGGAATTGAGAGAAAATTATGGGAATTTCGAGGAAGCCAACAATCCATCACTTGTCAACAAGAACTTTAGGGACACCTGCCACTTGCCCAGGACTGTGTTAGAGGCAGGCAAAGAAGTGTCAAGTTTAATTTCTACCCTAGGGGATCCAAGGCTGAAGTGAGGATGCATCACTACATAAATAGCAAATCTAGTAGACAACTCAAACTGGTATAAAGTTAAAAAGGAAAAAAAACATGTCCTGGGGTAGATGGAAGGTTTCCTATAGAAGGTGTGTTTGGGAAAGTCTTTATTACAGTAGGAAGCAAGAAGCCAGGTTTTGCTCCAGCTACTGCTACCCAAGAGATTACTTTATTCAGAGCCAGATCAAATTGGCTCAGATTCTTGCCTGTTCTAAAAATCAAGCATCTTTACTATAGAGAGTGAGATCTTGATGGGAATAATACGTAGCAGTGTCCAGCAGCATTTAGTGTGAAAGCAGAAAAGCATGCAGAAAATACAAAATTCTGCAAAATGTTCAACAGTGATCATCATTGCAGGACAAAAAGCAGGAAACTGGAATTCTCTCACTGTATCCTCTCTAGGAATTATCACTGCCTGTCGGCAGATGTGAATTCTCCTCCTTAAAGCCCTGCTTAGCACACTGATTCTCTGCTCTTTACACTTGATGTAAAGAAATGTGTTCCAACTGCATCTATTTAGGATTCAAATGTCCAGGAAGTGATATTTTCCTCCTCTTCAGGTCTGAATCAGCAAAGGCCTGATCTGGCAGTCTGAGAACAAAGTCAGCTCTACAATTATTCTGATGGTGGGGCATCTACATTGATAAAAAACAATCCTGGAATGGGTAGTCAACGCAGAACACATGTGGAATTCATATCACACACAGAGTGAAGCGGGAGACATGTTGAACATACTGTAAAGTCTTCCCATTATACAAAGGAATCAAATCCAGCAGTCAGTGCACATGAACACAAAGTTCCCAGACATGACTGCTGCAGAATCCTGAGGAGCTCGTGCATGGAAAGAAAGGACCTCGCGCCATCTAGGAGCAGAGGGAAGTCAGCATGAACACGAGAGGCCAACACCTGGCTTCTATTTCTGACTCTGCCGCAGACACTCTGGCAATTTCTCCAGAAACTGTAAAGCTGTGGGTTTTAAATTCTTGGGAAATGTTAGGTTTGTGGCTTTTTTTGCCCGTGGGAACAGAGAGATAATTTTGCTTCTTTTTTCCCTCTTTCTGAAATTGTCATCATCGTCTCTTCTTAACATTTGACTAAGTGCTTTTGAGACAATCTAAAGCTTAGAAGACTATCACTTTGACTTTAGGGCCCATACTCTTTCCTCTATTCTCATAATGAGGTGAGCCTGAAGGACATAAAGCAACAGGCTAGGACTAGAGATCCTGTCATAGTTTCTGTTTAGGGCACAGATACTGGTCTAATGAAAAATGTTCCCATTGAGAACAAACATTCTCTTCACTGGCAATATTCATTAAGAGCTGGGCTAATTTAATTCTATAGAGAATTAATAGGGTTCTAGAAATGTAGATGATTCATAGTTAATGTGCCCAGTACCAGTCATTCAAGATGAGTGAACAGACAGAAGAAAATTTCAGCACGAGGAAAAATGTCGAATGATAGTTATCCCTTTTAGGAAGGCCAAAATAGAGAACTCTGTTCAGCTTATATATTTTTAGAAAGCAATACAGTTGAGATCAGCCTGTAGCTATCTTTATTCCTTACTGATGTAAATAGATTGGCCAAATTTGCAATAAAATTGGCAAATTTGCATGAGGTTTCATATAGGATCTCTGGCAGGGAAAATCTTATCTAGGTAAGGTACCCAGAGAAAAATGAGAACGGAGAGACTGGCTTATGGAAATTGACTCCTTCTGGGCTCATTCCTGCAGTTTTCAGAGGGAGCGATCGGATTAGGCTTGGAGGTCAGCTCAGCAGAGAGGTGGGAGCATGAGATGAAGATTAAAAAGTTCTGGCTCCACTTTACTTAAAACCTCAAAGTTACATTTTTCTCATCTGTAAGTCAAGGTCAATAACACTCCTGTTTATACAGGTCTCTCAGAACTGCTGTATGAAATAAGCAAGCTTAAGAACTTTGATACTTTGAAAGACATGAAATGCTATCCGAATATATAGCATTCTTATTAAGGTAAATAAGAAAGACTGTGGAATAATTGGTTATTAGAACTGAGTAAAAGATTGAAGATCCAGGGAAAGGGCATCAGTGTTACTCTAGGACTAAGTCTAGTTGGGAGCATTTCAGCAATAGTCCAGGATCTTCCCTGGGTATCTGGCTACTTTGTATGAGTGCTCAGTGGTGACACTTCAGTATTCAGGGTGCAGAACCACGTGATTCTGATTAGCCAAGTGCTGGTGCTTCCTATTCACTGTTTACAGCAATCCTATTCTCTAGATGGTCACCATATACATCGTTTTCACCTCTCTTCTTCGTTACTGTCTCTCCTGGGCTCAAGACTGCAAGCAGAACTAAAATATCACAGTTGCCACCTGTGCAGGTAGGTAGTAGAGTCAGCAGACCATTCACCTGCCACTGCTGAGCCTGCTCCTAACTTTGCTCCCATTGCAGCTTCTCCATGGTGCCCTGTGTCTGCAGAGCTCATGAGGAGGAGCACTTATGGGAGGGAGAACAGGGAAAGAATATTGACCCAGACGAAGACTGTAAGACTGTCCAGGTTGCCAGGCATAGTGGCTCACGCCTGTAATCCCAGCACTTTGGGAAGCCAAGGCAGGCGAATCACCTGAGGTCAAGAGTTCGAGATCAGCCTGACCAACATGGAGAAACCCTGTCTCTGCTAAAAACACAGAATTAGCCGGGTGTGGCAGCATATGCCTGTAATCCCAGCTACTTGGGAGGCTGGGGCAGGAGAATCGCTTGAACCTGGGAGGTGGAGGTTGCCGTGAGCCGAGATTGCACCACTGCACTCCAGCCTGGGCGACAAGAGCAAAACTCCATCTCAAAGGGGGAAAAAAAACCAAAAAACAAAACAAAAAAACTGTCCTGGTTATTGAGCTTCATGTCTCAACTTCAGGCCCACCCTTCTCGCTGCTTTGTAATGCTGCCACTCAGCATACCAGTCTTCCTTCATCACCTGGCTCCATGTTATGTTCTGCTAATGGGGTGTAGGGAAGGCTGCAAGGCTTGGAGAGGCAGAGGAAAGGGATCTACCCTTTTCACTTTGCTAATTGCTCTTGTCTGCATCATTGCAGCATCCATCTCTTCTGTAGCCGGTAGCAGCAGTTACAGCAGCCTCATGGCAGCTCTTCAGAAGCTTAAGTCTAGCTCCCATGGGCCCCTCCTGTAAGTCTCTAAACTTTAAAAACACCCAAGTTTCCTTTTATTTCCCCAGCCCTATGTGTAATAGCTGCCTTATGCAGTTACTGCCTGTATGATAACTTGGTATCCTCTTCACTTCTTTAATATAGGCAGTCCTAACTTTGCACAGTGCTGATTGCAGGAATTTAACAGTTTAGTTAAATAATGTCAGTACCCTCAATAACACAGTCAAATTTCACTTACCATGGTATGTTTACTGTGAGTAATTGCATAAAGTACAAGCTTTATTGTTCTCTTAAGTCCACAAATCTCTCCATAAATACAATGCATATCATGATAATTGACCAATCACATCATTTTTCCCCCATCCATTTGTTGTTCACTGTGCACCTGTTATTCAGTTCACACACAGACAGCAGAGCATATGGTTGTGTTGTCTCTCTGCCTCCCAGTGATAAACCCTCATAACATTTTATAAAAACAGATAATCAAAAGAGGAAATTGGCCAGCAAAGTTGAAAATGCAGCAAAGAACTGACAAGTAATACTGCTGGAAGTGAAATTCAAACCCAACATAAATGAAGTTATTAAAAAAAAAAATTAGGCCAGGCGTGGTGGTTCACGCCTGTAATCCCATTACTTTGGGAGGATGAGGCAGATGGATCGCCTGAGGTCAGGAGTTCAAGACCAGCCTGACCAATATGGAGAAACCCCATCTCTACTAAAAAAAAAATACAAAATTAGCTGGGTGTGGTGACACATGCCTGTTCCCAGCTACTTGGAGGCTGAGGCAGGAGAATCACTTGAACCCAGAAGGCAAAGGTTGTGGTGATCTAAGATTGCGTCATTGCACTCCAGCCTGGGTAAAAAGAGTGAAACTCTATCTCAAAATACAATGAAAGAAAAAAAAATGACCATGGGACCATCAACACTGCTGTCATTTGAGAAATTCAGGACATGTGGCGTGAGGAAGCCAAGGAAAGCAAACGTAACATAAATGAGAAACATGGTTTTGGTATAAAGGATGATCATGTCCCAAAGAAAGGGACATTGGCAAAAAACAAAACAAAACAGAAAAAAAAAAAAAAACTTCACTTTAAAGAAACTCTAAAAGATATTTTATGACTTTGAAGGCAAGAAAGATAAATGTTTAAAGCTGATCCAAACTTAGAAAGGAGTATGACAAGTTGCCAAGGCACGGGAAATATGTTTGCACAGGGGTATTAATTATAAGACAATAAGAACGTCAGCACTGTTCAAATTATGCTTGCAAAGGTTTTTAGAAAGATAGAAAACATTTTAAATCTCCATGTTTCTAATGCTTTAAATTACAGTGTACCAAATAAACGTTTGTTTTATTTTGCTTTTCATTTCCCTCCACATTCAAAACCAAAAATAAGAGATTTCTAATATTTTGACAAAAAGTGTTAAGGGTCACAGAACAATCATAATTTTCCCATCGATTATTAAGATTGCTCTGTGTGAGTACAGCTTACACAATCACTTTTATAGTCCCATACAACCATGCCAAGCAGACTGCCTGTATCTGGTTAACAGTTCTTTGTAGTAAATTCTCTCTACTGAAGATGAGGATTCTGACCATTGACTGACCTGATATGACCCCAAAAGCTCAACCTGTTGGAAAGCCTTACCTCTCATTACATTTCCCTGCCCTTTTGCTGTGGGTTAATAAGAAAGAGCAGTGAATGAAGAGGCAGAAGACTTCAGTCCAAATTCGAGTTCTATTTGTTTCCTGAAAATAGTTATTTCCTCACGTAAAAATGAAGCTGATAATAAAATCAGCTACCATAAAAATTATGAGAACTCAATGACACATATACGTGAAAGTGCTTAGGTACTGGGGTAGGCTGAATAATGATCTCCAAAGATACCCACATCCTAATCTTCAAAATCTGTGAATGGTACTTCATACAGCAGAAGAGACCTTACGGCTGTGATTAAATTACTGAGCACTTTCATATGTATGTGTCATTGAGTTCTTGAAGCAACTTTTAGGGTAGCTGATTTTATCATCAACGTCATTTTTACATGAAGAAATAACTATGTTCAGGAAACTAACAGAACTTCAACTTGAACTGAATTCTTCTGCCTACTCATTCACTGTTCTTTCTTATTAACCCACAGGAAAAAGGCAACAAAATGTAATTAAACATATTGAGATGGGAAAATTGTCCTGGATTATGTAGGTGAGTCCTAAATAAAACCACAAGTTTCCCTTTAAGAGGGAAGTAACAGGACATCTGACACCAGAAAAGAAGAGGGTAATGTTATGAGAGAAGCAGAGACTGGAGCCATGAGCTTTGAAGATGAAGAAAGTGGTCACCAGAAGCTAAAAAAGGCAAGGAAATGGATTCTCCCCTAATAGCCCTCAGAAAAAACAAGCCCAGCCAAAACCTTGACTTTATCTTAGTGAAACTGACTTTGGAATTCTGACCTCCAGGCCTATCAGATAATAAATTCATTTTAATTTCAGCAACTAAATTTGTGATAATGTGTTACAGTAGCAACAGGAACTAATGCAGGTACAAATTGCAGATTTTATTATTATATTAATACTACACTTGGTGAAACTGCAAATGTAACCCATTCTCACTTAGCCATTTCGTTGGATCTTTCCTAATTGGAGTTAAGACCTTTAGGAAGCACTGGGAGTACTAATTTGAATGGAGACAGACAGCTGTGCTTGCTCCTCATTTGTCAAGTAGAACCAATGAGGACAAAACCCCATCTTCTGTTGCATACGTTCATGTGACTTGAAGATCATGCTTCATCCAAATCTATCCTGATGAATTCTTCCCAGTGGGGTGGAATGCTTTTTTAATTCTTGTACACCTTTTGATAAATTTAACCAGTATGGCAAATGATCTCTACTATGAAAACAATAAGACAATGGTGAAAGAAATAGAAGAATATATAATACATGGCAAGATATCTTGTGTTCATGAATTGGAAGAATTAATATAGCTAAAATGTTTATACTACCTAAAGCCATCTACAGATTTGATGTAATAGAACAAAGCTGGAAACATATGCTACCTGATTTTAAAATATACTACAAAGCTATAGTAATCAAAGTATCATGGTACTAGTATAAAAAACAGACATACAAGCCAATGGAAAAGAATAGAGAACCCAGAAACAAATCCACGCATTATGGCTACTTGGTCTTTGTCAACAATGACAAGAACATACAAAGGGGAAAGAACATTTTCTTCAATAAATGGTGTTAGGGCTGCTCTGCCTATGGGGTAACCATAATTTATTCCTTTACTTTCTTAATAAAAATGCTGTCACTTTGCTCTATAGATTCACCTCAAATTTTTTTTTGCATGAGGTCCATCTTATTAAAAATAATAAAATAAATAGTGTTAGGAAAACTGGATATCCACATGCAGAAGAATAAAATTTGACCATTTTCTCACATCATATAAAAAAATCAACTTGAAGTGGATGAAAAACTTAAACCTAAGACCTAAGACTATAAAACTGTAAAAAGAAAACATAGGGAAAAAACTTCTTGACATTGGTCTGGCCAGTGATTTTATGGATATGACCCCAAAAGCTCAAGCAAAAAAATCAAAAATAGACAAATGAGATTTCCTCAAGCTGAAAAGCTTCTACACAGCAAAGCAGGAAATCAATAGGATAAAGAGACAATCTGCAGAATGAAAGACTATTTGCAAACCATACATCTGATGAAGAGTTAATACTCAAAATATATAAGGAACTCAATCAATTCAACAGCAAGGAAACAACAGTATTAAAAAATGGGCAAAGGAGCCGAATACATATTTATTCAAAGAAGACATAAAAATGGCCAGCACATGATCATTAATGATCAGAAGAATTCAAATCAAAACCACAATGAGATACCACCTTACCTCTGTTGACTGTTATTATCAAAAAGACAAGAAATAACAAGTCCTTGATGAGGGTATAGAGAAAAGGAAACTCTTGCACACTGTTGGTGTGAATGTAAAGTGGTATAGTCACTATGGAAAACAGCATGAAGTTTCCTCAAAAAAACCTGTGTCCATTGACAGATGAATGGATAAAGAAAATGTGATAGATTAGATAGATAGACAGATAGACACATATATATAATGAAATATTATTTAACCTTAAATAAGAAGAAAATTCTGTCATTTATGACAACATGGATGAAGCTAGAGGACATTATTCTGAGTAAAATAAGCCAAGCACAGAAAGACATACTGCATGATCTCACTTTTGTGTGGAATCTAAAAAGTGAAACTCATAGATGAGAGCAGAGTAGAACAGCAGTTGCCAGGGCCTGTGGAAGGGTGAAGTGGGGGAAAATGGCAAATGTTGCTCAAAGGGCGCAAAATTCAATTAGGCAGGACAACTAAGTTCTGGAGATTTAATGAATAGCGTAGTGACTATTGTTAAAAACACTGTATCTTATACTCGAAATTTGCTAAGAGAGTAGACCTCAAATGTTCTCATCATGTAACAAAAAGATAACTATGTGAGGTGATGGATATGTTAATTGGCTTGATTGATTTTATGACATATCCACATTATATCGCAACGTCACATTGGGCACTGTAAGGATATAACATTTTTGTCAATTATATCTCCATTAGACAAGGGGGGAAAATGAAAAAGAACCTAAATGTTAGCAATGCTATAGTAGGTACTTAAATCAACTCTTTTGGAAAGTTGACTTTTGTGGAAAGTTAATCTTGCTGGAGAAATTCACTTCAAGACAGGACAATACCAAATTTCCAAAAAGTAAATAATTGTTATTATTCATGTGGTCATAGTCATTATTATTGCTGCTATTGCTATTATGAATGTGGCTATGTGTGCTGAACTAAATTAATATAGTCAACAGGTAAAGGAGCACTAGGGCCCTGGTAGCACAGTACAAGCAGCCATGAGATCTAGGTCGCTCTCCAGAGCACGGGAAGGCGCAGCAGACTTGTAACCAGACAAGACGAATCAGCACCCCAGCTCTGTCACCTTCCTAAGGTACTTTACCTGGCTCTCCACTTCTTCACTGGCAAATGGGAATAATAAAGCCTGCTATACAGGTGCTTTTGTGAGGAATGAATAAGCTCTTGTTTGTGGCATTTTTTTGTAAACTGTAATGCTCAACAACTCCTGAAGACTTGATATATCTCACTGAGTCCTACTAAACTGTGTCTGACCCAGTAAAGAACTAGATGTGATAATAAAACATTATAGTTCCATTCTATAATCCTGGAGTGATGTTTCTGAAGAGTCAATGTTATGCAATGTAATGTGAGCCAGTGCATTTGAAAGCACCCAGTGCATAGCAGATACTCAATAAATGTTTTTGGAATCTGAGGGGTTTTTTTCTGATTCCCCTGCTTCATCTCCTTCTTTGAGGTATGCAGGGCTCTAAGAATATTTGGTAATCTTTAGCCAAGTCTCACTAAATTTCATGAATGGTGTGTGTGAAGTCTCTTGCCTGTGCACATATATACTGAGCAGATGAGAAAACCGAAAGTATATCACTGCCCACCTAGTCATGCCTAGAACTGGAAACTAGTGAGTACATGGCTAGCCATCATTACAAAAGGAATGTGGAGTTATAAAGGTGAGGCTTAATGGGTGTCAGTCTCAGCAGCATGCCAATCACCAATCAAGCTCTCCTCTAGATAGATTGGCTCAGAGACTGTCATATAAAACTGGTGGCTCCAAAGGGAAGGTTCTCCAGTGTCACTCTTATTGGCTATTTCTTGATGGCCCAATCTGGTCCCCAGGGTCATCAGCACACATGCCCTCATGAAAGACTGTAGAAGGGAGTGGCCACAAGTCTTGAAGCTAACGCTCCCTAAGAGAGCTCAGCCAAATCCAACCCTAAGGCACTACTGTTACAAATAGAAGGACAAACTGACATTTTGTGCCCCCTCATGGGAAGCAGCAAAACACACAATATCACCTACGTAGTAGTTTTGCCAGAAATGTTTCAAAGTAATGTAAACATAAGGAGTAAATTAAATACATCTAGAATGTGGGACACTCTGTGACAGCTCCTGGACACTTCATAAAAGCCAATATCATAAAAAGCAAAAAAGACAGAAGTGGAGGAGAATTTTCTAAGTTAAAAGAGACAAAAGAAGCATAACAATCAAATAGAGCATGCTAACTTGGCTGGATCTTGGATTTAAAAAGAAACTTCTATAAAATATATACTGGGGGCTAGACATGGTGGCTCGCGCTTGTAATCTCAGCACTTTGGAAGGCCGAGGCAGGTGGATCATGAGGTCAGAAGTTCAAGACCAGCCTGGCCATGATGGTGAAACCCTGTCTCTACTAAAACTACAAAAATTAGCAAGGTGTGGTGGCAGGTGCCTGTAATCCCAGCTACTTGGGAGGCTGAGGCAGGAGAATCACTTGAACCCAGGTGGCAAAGATTGCAGTAAGCCAAGATCATGCCACTGTACTCCAGTCTGGGTGACAGAGTAAGACTCTGTCTCAAAATAAATAAATAAATAAAATGAAAATAAATAAATATATAAACATATATATATATACACACACACACACACATGTATTGGGGATGATCAGGGGAATTTAAATGTGGACAGTACATTAGATAATATGGAATAAATGTTAATACCTTGGGTGAGTACTTCCACATACTTTAAATAAATAAATATAAATAAGACAAGTGTCACAAACATGATAAAGTGTTTAAAATTGCAGAATCTTAGTAAAGGAAAAATGGGGACTCATTGTATTATTTTCAACTTTTCTATAGATGTGATAATTTTTAAATAAATATTTGGGGGATTTAAATGTTTTTCAATTATCAGAAATATTCAGAGCACTGTAGTAATTTGCTCCTTCATGCTGAATGCACCTAGACATGAATTCTTTTGTCTACCAGTTATAATAAGGTAATAATATCAACAATTAAAATAACCCTGAGAATCCCTAAAATTATATAGCTATCTAGTTTTCTGGTGTCCAACACATGTTAACACATTTATCTCATTAGATATGACTTGGTTAGTGAGCACTGTAATCTTCATTACAGATGAAACCAGTTGCCTGGCAAATCAGTCCTCTTCCCATCTCTTAACTTTGCATTGACGATGCCTGGTTTTCTTTTCTTTTTCTTTTTTTTTTTTTTTTTTTGGATGCAGTCTTGCTCTGTCACAAGGCTGGAGTGCAGTGGAGTGCAGTGGCGCAATCTCAGTTCACTGCAACCTCTGCCTCCCAGGTTCAAGCTATTCTTCTGTCTCAGCCTCCCAAGTAGCTGGGTCTACAGGAGCACACCACCACGCCCAGCTAATTTTTGTATTTCTAGTTGAGATGGGGTTTCATTATATTGGCCAGGCTAGTCTTGAACTCCTGACCTCATGATCCACCTGCCTCGGCCTCCCAAAGTGCTGAGATTACAGGCGTGAGGCACCACACCTGGCCCTGTTGATGCCTGGTTTTCTTTTACAATCAGCCATCCAGCACAGGAGCTTGGCCCTGGCTCAGGATATGTCCCAACCCCCTTATGTTTCCAGCTCCCAGATGCCAAGGTTTTTTATTCACAGATCTATAATGGATTCTATCTAATGAGGTAGCAGGGACTTTGGCTCTGTAACTGCTCAAATGAGACTGCTGTCCCAAACTACTTAACAGTGGGTGTGTTTTCCATCCCAAAAAAAAAAAAAAAATTGCAACGAGCACTGCATTAATTGCAAGGCTGTTGATCTTCAGGCACTTGAAAAGGCAGGAAAAGAGCAGAACTTAAAAAAAAGTAAGAAGCACTTTTTAGAACCTTTTTCTTTTGGTTACTGGAGAAATTCAAGGGTTAAGTCATGGGACTATGAAATCCTACAGTGAATGGAACTCCTTTAAAGCTAGAGACAATTTAACCAGATTACTCTTAATATTTGCACAGCCCAGAGATACATATATGAAAGTTAGTACAAAGGAATGTCTTATATTTAGATGGCTGAAGGGTGGCTAGAGGCATTGCTTACTGACAGCAGCCTCATGCAAGACACATACAATAAGGGAATTGTTTTAACAAAGGACAACAAAAAGGCACTTGGTCCTCAAGCTTGCCATCAAAAGGGTCAAGTGAATTTGTGTGAAGAAATTCTGTACTGTGGAAATACTAACTCAAAAAAAAAAAACCAGTATTTTACTAAATTGCTAATTAGGTAATAATTACCCAAGGCAAGGTGTAGAACTCATATCTCACTCTGGAAATCTTTAGGTCAGTCCAAGAGTCCAACTCCACAGAATAGTAAATTGTGGACTCTGCTCCAAAATCTGAAACAATGATATCAAATATGGGTGATATTAGAACAATGACATTAAGCACTGTAGCACTTCTACAGGAACTTATCGCCACGAAAGGAATTTCCTAGCCAGCCTCCTCCCCTCAATGTTCCCCCACCCCCATTAACACTGACAAACGCACTCACACAGAGAAAGCCTCGCCGGAGTATCAAAGGCTTGGGCAGGAGATAATTCACCATCGTGCTTGGAAAACCCTGCAGTTGTGTCTACAACAGGCACCCGAGGAGGCTGGGCAAATATTAATATGTAATATTTATTGAGTGCTTCTCAATAAATTGAGTGCACTCAGGACCTCTGAAAGAGATTTACATGCAGACCTCTTCTAACCCTTCCAACAGCCCATGAGGTAGGCACCATCATTTTATTTATTTCTGCAGTAAGGCGGCTGAGGATTCAAAACGTCAAGCCACTTGTTTACATTCACACAAAGAACAAGTAGCAAAGCTAGAATCTGAGCCTACTTAACCCAACTCCAGAGACTGTGCTTTTAAACATTCATGCTTATTCTTTCAAACAAGAGACAGAAACACAGCAATTCTGCCACCGATAATAGCCCCTTTTGTATAGCTCTTCATAATTTACACATTTTTTTAAAATATTAATTCCTTGACCCCTGAAGTGGTCTTGTCCACTGTCCCTAAGAAAAGGAACCTCATTGGCAGAACTGCCTGAGCCAGTGAACGAGGTCAGGGCTGTCCAAGGCCAGTGTCTCTCTTTATCACACTCTGCATTTGGTGCCAGATCTTTTTGAACAGTTTGTGTAAGTGTTCGGATTTCTCCTTAGTCTTGTTCATCAGGAGTAAAATAAAAAACTCTGGGACAAGCTGTCTCTCTTGAGTTGCCTCTTTTGCCAGCTGTCTCAGACCTGACCCCACCCTGATGCTCTTTGCTACACTGTTTTGTGGTCATCCTCCTTCTTTTGATTGATCTTCTCAGTGATTTTTGTCCAGTTGGAGCATTTGGCTCTAGGTCTCAGGAATCTCTCTCCACTTCAGCATTTATCAGCCCCATTCCCTAATTAGAGGAGCGTAGGCAGTAAAACATCCACAAAGCCTGTAGTGCAATACAAATTATCTACAGCTTTCAGATGTTTATTTTACTAATTATCTGCCAAAAATGTGATTCCTTTTTCTGCCCGACAGAAGGTTTTGACTCCCCTTTTGTAGACAAAATTGCTTGATAAGATTGATAGACGTCAGCATAAACAGTAAGACTGGCCTTTCCCAAAATTGCATGACTTTAAAAAAGCTGTGGCAGAAATTGAGTAAGGGACGAAAGGGGAGAGCTCTCAATGAAGTCACACATAGTGAAAAAAAAAGAGTGAGATTTCATGACATTGCTCAGAAGCCATAGATACACTTGGAAAGGGCATCAGAATTTACTATAGAATTAACCAGGTTGGACAAGGTAATAACTGAATTGTGTTTATAGACTACAGGTGGATAGCAATGAACGAATGGGTAATTAAACAAATGCAGGAACAAACATTAGGTAAGCACAAACTATGATGAGTGCTTTCACACATATAAATCCTCCCCATGGTTCTGCTAGATAATAATTATTATTTCAGTTTTATAGATGAGGAAACTGAAGCTCTAAGTGATTGAGCATTGCTAAAATAAGCCAGCCAGAGCTGGACACTTCTGAATATAGATTTCTCTTGCTTTGGGAAGTATACCTATGATTTCGTTTTTCTTCAGGTATGGTGAGGCCAACAGATAAGATGATTGCCACCGAAATGGTAGTTTGTCATAGTGTCCAAGAGGAGTAAGTTCGAATATTGTGCAGGGCCACAGGGAAGTGCTGTGGTCAATCGGGAGGAAGATGGAGGAAGGGGGTACAGTCTTTATTGTGTCTTTTGCAGGAAAAAATGGGTGAGGCAGATTAAGCAGCTGAGCAGGCTTAGGATCACATGGTTTGAATAATTTGGGTGGGCTCCGGGCTGTAGGGGTGGTCTCTGATTGTCTAGTACCCAGCCCTGTGTGATTTAGGGTGGGGGGGACAGTATCCTGGACTGTAAAAGTCTGATAACAGAAGACACTTGAGAATCCGGGATTGGTGGGTTTACATATGAAAGCTGTGTTCACAGGCAAGTTTTTTGCTTTCCCTAGGGATTAACTAACACTGAGAGGGGCAGTCGATTTTTCACTAGACCCACAAAGCCCCAACATCTCAAAACGTCATAAAATATAGAAAATTTTTAAAATGGCTAATACATAAGCAGAATGTATAGTTTCTATCTCTGGGATTAGAAGTGGCGAATTACTTAATTTCTGGAGGTTTAGGATGTCATCTTCCAAAATGCAGTAAACAACTAACCTGAAATGACAGACAAACCTCTTCAAATCCCTCCAGTGTCCACTCTTGTTCTTTCTGTGAATTGAGTTCATCCCCAAGCAAAGACTTTATTCCTGGGTCTAGTCTTGCTGCCTTTTCCATTGCTAAGGAAATTACTTACCTGGCTTAGAGGCAACCTGTTTGCATGTATTATAGCTGCCTATTAATGTGGTCGCTATAGAAACTACATGTCAACTGAACCCCCAATTTTTTTTCTCAAACTGTAGAGGCTACAATTATTTAAGAATATAAGCTATACTTATCTTTGCCTTCTACATTATTTGATGCATTGAGGTTCATAGGCAGAAGTCTTCTTTTTTGTGTTCATGCATGTCTATTATTAAATAATCATCATGCTAACACTAGTGAAAATATCTGATTTTTCTTGTGCATTTATTCTTCTTCTGACATTTTGCTAATTACTTTATATTCATTTTCTGATCTAATCCTTGCAACACCCCTATGAGATAAGCACTGTTAGTTCAGTTTTTGAGATGAGGAAACCAGAGCATGGGAAAGGTAAATAAATTGCCAACACTAGTACTGTTGCAGGAAGTCCAGCCCCAGGTCTGCCTGATATTGACATTAATACTTTTTATCATTAGCTATGCTGCCTTTTCCATTTCAATGTACATTTTCCTGCAAGGACAAGGTACTCCTTGTTTATATCTACTAAATCTGTAATATTACTGACATTGGCAGCTCAACAAATTCCAAATCAAGTGTACTCTTTATTCAAGGTATAGAATTCAGGAACAGAACCTTAGCTTTTGAGAGAACAGGAAGGAGGAAGGGTTGGATTGGGTGGAAGGGGAATGAGAGGATAGCCTTGGAATAGCCAAGCAAGAAGAATCTAGTTCCTCATGGAGACACCAAACAAGGATTCAGTTACTAAAAGGGAGAAGTAGCGTGGAGCTTGGTGATAGAGGAGCAAAAAAAGTAAAGGTCAGCAGTGGAAGTTGATATCAAGCCAGAGCAGGGTCAGCTACTAGATCAGAGGTTGCAGAGTCTGAGAGCTCCTCAGGCAGAGCGCCTGCTATTGGCCCTGCTAGAAGTCAGGAAGGTTTCTTGGTGGTGGAGCTAAATTGTTGGTGGAGCTAAAATTAAAATCCACATTTCCGACTCTGAAGCCCATGTTCTTTTTCACTGTGGCACATTCAGGAAATGCCAAAGATAAATATGTCTTCCCTAATTTTCCCCAGAGTCCTCCCCAGTGATAGCCAGAATCAATGTACATCTGCAAAGTGGGTCTTTGAATATATGTCGTGTTCGCATGCTGACTCTTCTGTCCCGTGGAATGAGGTTATTTGCTAGTGCTCTATGGAGCCAACACTCAGGGTCACTGTTTGGGAATGCTAAATGCTTCCCTTCATTTCCAAATTGCTTTTCTGTTTAAAAAGCAACAGGAAAACCTTTTGAAGTTTCAAAAAATGACCGCAGGGAGACTCGTACATGCCATTTTGAACTGTGACTGTTGAGAAACAAATGTCTGTTTTTATTTTTAAATGTTCCTTCAGCTCGTGAAGACATTTAAGAAAAAAGAACAAGGCTTTTAAATCTTCCTACTTATCCCTGGGGTGATCTGTTCTCTGTAGAGCAAAAGCCAAATGGTCAAACAGTAAAGAGTGCTACTTGGAATGGGTTCTACAGCCTAACATGTGGTCTCAGAATTGGAAGGGACTTCTTAAGGTCTTCTATTGATTGGCGTGAATCCATTGAGACGCTTGAATGAAACATGTTAGCCTCAGGACTAGCCCAGGTAGTCCACATCTACGGTTATATATGGGGAACTCTTGATACAGTACACTGTCTCCACTGTTCCACACCCCACTATATAGGTTTTGGGAAGCAAATCTTATTAATTATGTCTAGACCCTCAGACAATATTCTATTTATTTTCCATCTATTTTATGTGGAGCCACTGAAGGAAATGTAGCCCAGGACAAATTTTGGTAACAAATGAATCTAGGAGATAGTCTGAAACACAAGGCATGGTTTTAAGGCTGAAGATGACCAAGCACTACGTTGAGGTTAAATAGACCGTTCATAATCTGAACACTGACACAAAGTCAAGAAGAATTGTAAGTCAGGAAGGATTTCAATGGACGCTTTTAAGCCAGTTGCTCACAAATATTTGATCAATCCAACGGGAGAGCTGTTTCTGCTTTGTTTCAGAGCTTAGGTGAAGTCCTTTCAGCCACATCTGAGCCTGAGAGATGGAGGTGATAACATTTTCTTTGTTTAGCATTAGGACAAATAAGAACCCATGCTTTCTTTCCAATGTAACTCAAGAAAAATAGAACTTCAAACCTAAAATATTGTTTAAAAGGTACATTCTTTGATCACAAAATTGAAATCCAAAAGAAGAGATGACTACTTCAAAAATTGTATAATGTTAAAATTCAAGAATTCACTTTTATAACCATAGATTTATCAAGAGTTCAAATTCATGCTGTCTACCACTTTCATTTATGTCTCATTGGGTGATCCTGAACATATATCGGCACTTTTATCTTTTTTTTAAATAAATACTTGTGTCATTGCTAACCCTCAGACTGAGGAATTTGACTATTTCCATGAATACTGTCACTAGACCAAACTCCTCAAATGAAAAATCCCAGTAAAATCAGAAAATTAGAAAACACATGACAGAAGATGCAAGTTGGTCAGGATATTTTCTCCCATCTCACTCTTCTCTCCCATTTAGCTATGTAATTTATTCTCCTCTGCTTGCCTTTTGCAGGCTCAGGGATAGAGTCAATCAGATAGAAACATGTTAGCTTAGTAGCAACAAGGGGGAGGAAGGAGAAGGAAAGAATTCTGAGAAAAGGGACCCAGCTAAAAAATGTCTTGGGGTTGGACACGGTGGTTCATGCCTGTAATCCCAGCACTTTGGGAGGCCAAGGCAGGTGGATCACAAGGTCAGGAGTTTGAGACCAGCCAGGCCAACATGGCGAAACCCCATCTCTACTAAAAATACAAAACTTAGCCTGGTGTGGTGGTGTTAGCCAGGTGTGGTGAGATTAATACAAAAATTAATCCCAGCTACTCGGGAGGCTGAGGCATGAGAATCACTTGAACCTGGGAGGCAGAGGTTGCAGTGAGTCAAGATTGTACCATTGCACTTTAGCCTGGGTAATAGAGTGAGACTCCGTCTCAAAAAAAAAAAAAGTCTTAGACTTCCATGTAAGATGATAATAAAAGCTGACGAAGAGGGCTCTGGAAGGACAGACGAAAGGACCAACATAGGCAGCAGTGAGCGTGGCCGTAAGGACTGAGATGACGAGTAAGCCCCACGTCTACTGCCTACTCTGATCAGTTGCTATAGCACAGCTGTCCAGAATGCCAACGTGAGAAGGCTTTTAAGGCTGCTCCACGAGCTCAGTGGGAAAGTGTGCTGTATTTGTTAATGATGTCTGACATGGCTGGGAGAAAGGGAGCAGAATAGCTCTGCTTATCAAATATCTATTCTCAGAACAACACTATGAGGTAGATGCTACTAACCCATTTCATAGAAAATGAAACTGAAGCTTAAAGATCTTAAGGCGATTTTCCAAGGAAACAACTGGAGAGCGCTAGAGCTGAGATTTGAACTTCAGCCTGTCTCTCTCCGACGCCCATACATCCTGTACTAGTCTACACTGCCTATCTAGTGACTAGCTGTGTGAGCTTGGGAAAGATACTAACCATCTCTAGGTCTTAGAGTCGCTTTACCCAAAGGGAGATGACAGTCTCAGCAATGCCTACATAACATGGTTATAATAAGGAAGATCTTGTTTAATAACTATATAGTAAAGTGTTCACAGAAATCTTACTACTGTGAATGATGGTACTAATATGGTACTAGCATATAATGTAAGGGATGGTCATCTTCCTACTCCCTGTTCCGTGAAATACTCCTTTTCCCATGAAATACTACTGTGTGCAGCTGATTAATTTTAGAGCAAGGCCAAGCTACTATGAATCAATCAATTCTGAGCATTTGATTGTCTTCAAAGAATGCTATAAAGTCACTTTTATAAAAGTCCTCCTATTAAATGCTTCCCTGAGTTAAGTCTGAGACTGAACAATCTTTCTTCATTGGCAGCCCTCTAAAGTGCTGGAGTTCCCTGCTGTAACTAATGTTCCTCCAGAGGCCTTAATAGATTGCTGAAATTCTGAACTTTAATATTGCAATAACATTGGTTTTGCCTTAATATGCTATAAAAAAATTTATAAAAATAAGCCACATTTTCTATGCATATTTTTACATCCACAGTATTTGAGTATATGTGGTTTTCTGTAAGCTTTTTTCCATCCTTGAAATCATAAAAATGCTCAAACTAATGAAAAAAAAAAAAAGAAACCAATTTCACTGGAGATCATTACTGGCATGATCCTGCTTCATGCATTTGTCAATTAAATATGTTTTTGGAAGTGCCTGTGGACTACATTGTGAAGGTTATTAACTCAAAAGAAATTGCTATATGCAGGTCATGAGAATATTCTCATCCTTCCCCTTTTTTTCCTACTCATATATTGTATCTTTATTTTTTCAAAACTATACCCAAGCTGGGGATGGTTTTATAAATAACTGAATTCCTAATTTTTCCACAATTTAAGCATGGCAATTTTTTGCTTAAAGTTGAAAGCAGAAATATATCCCACACCTACATTTCCATGCCATCCGAATGCCACTGATTCACACTCATTAGGGTGGCTATTATGAAAAATGGAAAATAACAAGTGTCGGCAAGAATATGGAGAAATTAGAACATTTATGCATTGCTGGTATGAATGTAAAATGTTGCAGCTGCTGTGGAAAATAGTTTATGCTTTCTCAAAAGTTAAACACAGAATTAACATGTAATCCAGCCATTCTACTCTTAGTTATATATCCAAAAGCACTGAAAACAAGGACTTAAACAGATACTCATGTGTCAGTCTTCATAGCAGCATTATTCACAATAGCTAAAAGGTGGAAACAACCCAAATATCCATCAACAGATGAATAAACAAAATATGGTATATATGCAATGTAATATTCAGCCTTAGAAAGGAGTAAAATTCTGATAATGCTACAACATGGGTGAATCTTTAAAATATTATGCAAAATGAAATAAGCCAGACACAAAAGGACAAATAGCATATTATTCCATTTATATGAGATATTTAGAGTAGTCCAGCTCTGAGAGACAGAGAGTAGAATGGTGGCTGTAGGGGGCTAGGGGCAGGGGGAATGGGAATTATTTTTTAATAAGTATAGCATTTCTGTTTGGGAAGATAAAAAATTCCTGGAAGATAAACAATTCCATTGTGAATGTACTTCATACCACTGAAATGTATACTTTAAAATGGTTAAAGTGGTAAATTTTTGTGTATTTATTTATATTTTTTAACTTTTAGGTTCAGAGGTGTATGTGTAGGTTTGTTACATAGGTAAATTGCATGTCATGAGGGTTAGGTGAATTATTTCATCACCCACTTCATCAGCATAATACCTGATAAGTAGTTTTCTGATCCTCACCCTTCTTCCGCCTCCCTCATAAAGTAGGCTCTTATATCTGTTGTTCTCTTCTTTGTGTCCATATGTACTCAGCGTTTAGCTCTCACTTATAAGTGAGAGCAGGCTGTCTTTGGTTTTCTGTTCCTGTCTCAGTTTGCTTAGGATAATGGCCTCCAGCTCCATTCACGTCCCTGCAAAGGACATGATTTTATTCTTTTTTATGACTGCATAGTATTCCATGATGTATATCTATATCTATCTATCTATCTATCTACCATTTTCTTTATCTAGTCTAATGTTGACAGGCATTTAAGTTGATTCCATGTCTTTGCTATTGTGAATGTGCTGTGATGAACATACATGTGTATGTATCTTTATGGTAGAATGATTTATATTCCTTTGAGTATATATCCCAGTAATGAGATTGCCAGGTAGAATGGGAGTTCTGTTTTACATTCTTTAAGAAATCACCAAACTGCTTTCCATGAGGCTGAACTAATTTACATTCCCACCAGCAGTGCATAAACGTTCCCTTTTCTCTACAACCTCATCAGAATTTGTTGTTTTTTGACTTTTTAGTATAGCCATTTTTGACTGGTGTGAAATGGTATCTCATTGTGGTTTTGATTTGCATTTCTCTAATGATTAGTGATTTTGAGCTTTTTTTTAAGCGCTTGTTGGTTGCATGTATGTCTTCTTTTGAAAAGTATCTGTTCACATCCTTTGCCGACTTTTTAATGGGGTTGTTTTTTGCTTGTAAATTTATTTAAGTTCCTTATAGATTCCGGATATTAGAACTTTGTTGGATGCATAGTTTGCAAATATTTTCTCCCATTCTGTAGGTTGTCTGTTCACTCTGCTGATAGTTTATTTTGCTATATGGAAGCTCTTTAATTAAGTCCCATTTGTCAATTTTTGTTTTTGTGGCAATTGCTTTTGGCATCTTCATGAAATCTTTGCTAGGTCCTATGTCCAGAATGGTATTTCTTAGGTTGTCTTCTAAGGTTTTTATAGTTTTGGGTTTTACATTTAAGTCTTTAATCCATCTTGAGTTGATTTTCGTACATGGTGTAAGGAAGGGGTCCAGTTTCAATCTTCTGCAGTTGGCTAGCCAGTTATCCCAACACTGTTTATTGAATAGAGAGTCTTTTTCCTATTGTTCTTGCCGATTCTGTCAAAGATCAAATTTTATGTTATGTATATTTCAATATAATAAAAATGATGAAGACTAATGACTTGTGAAGGTAAACTGTGCACCATGTACTTAATAGATAAAACTTACAAATATCAACTTATTTTTAATAATGCTAAGATTTACAAACAAAATAAACACTTTATTCAAAAAATTAAATGCCAGTAATTACACAATCCCTTTTTGGTGTTTCTATCTGCAAAAACTTATCAAGTGTTGATTTTGTAGCAAACACACCGGCACTAGTGGTACACAAGTGACTAAACCACAGTACCTAACTTCTGTGGTCTGAATGTGTGTCACCCATCCCCCAAATTCGTGTGTTGAAAGGTAGTAACCAATGTGATGACATAAGGAGATGAGCCCTTTGGGAAGCGATTAGGTTATGAGGTGGGATCCTCACGACTGTGATTAGTTTCCTTATAAACATGGCCCCAGAGAACTGCCTTTACGCTTCCACCAGGTGAGGACACAGCGAGAAGTCAGCAGTCTGCAACCTGGAAGAAGGTCCTCACCAGAACCCAACTGTGCTGGCACCCTAATCTTGGCCTTCCCTGCCTCTACAACTATGAAAAATGCATTTCTGCTGTTTAGAAGACACCCAGCCTATGGTGTTTTGTTACAGAATCCCAAGTAGACGAAGATACTAACACGGAGGTAATAGCAAGGAACACAGTAGTAGGGAACACTGACATACAAATCCAGCATCCTAATACATCATAAGCATGTTGATAGATGCACTTAAGACGCATATGCTGTGCCAAAGTAAATAACCTTGTGCGGGTGTTAGTCTGAGAAGGCTGCCCAGAAGGAGTGACACTCTTTCTGAGTTTTGAAGGACGAATGAAGGTTTGTCAAGGGAAGAAGAAAACTGGAGAAGAACAGTGCCCTGGGCAGAGAAGGTTCATCAGTAAGGACAGCAGCAGTCTTAGTGCAGAAGGTGCAAGGCTGTGGCAGGAGAGCCTAAAGTCATAAGCTGGTGCCAGATCACAGAGGCACTTGAATAGCTTATTAAATAATAACGGGCCTGGCGAGGCGGCTCAAGCCTATAATTCTAGCACTTTGGGAGGCTGAGGCAGGTGGATCACCTGATGTCAGAAGTTTCAGAGCAGCCTGGCCAACATGGTAAAACCCCATCTCTACTAAAAATACAAAACTTAGCTGGGAGTGGTGGTGGGTGCCTGTAATCCCAGCTACTCTGGAGGCTGAAGCATTTGAACCCAGGAGGTGGAGGTTGCAGTGAGCCAAAATCACACCATTGCACTCCAGCCTGGGTGACAAGAGCGAAGCTCTACCAAAAAGAAAAAAAAAGAAGAACGGCCTTATCCTAGACGGTGTGCATCTTTTGAAAAGTTTGAGAAAGAAGAGTGCTTTCATCAAGATTCATGTTTTAGAAAGACTACTCTGGTCTTGGGAGGAATGAGGGTAGATTGGATAGAGTAAAATAAGAGACAGGGAGGTGATTAGATGATATCGTAAAAGTCTCATTCATTATTTCAGTAAATATTTACTGAATGTCTATTACATGTCAGGCACTATTTCTAGGCTCTGGAAATACAGCATTAAACAAAACAGAAAGAAAGTCCCTTTTCTCATGGAGCTGATGGAGAAAGAAAGAAAACAAAGTAAACAAATCTAATGAGGCTATGAGAACTGTCTCTCACTTAAAGCCTTCATGTAACTAGAAATACAAGAATGTAAGAATGTACCAGGTTAAAAACAGGACTGCAACAAACACTGATGCTATTTTTCTCCTCTTCATAATTGGAAGATTATTTCAAAGACAGGGTCATAACTGCTCTTCTTAAATTACTACTGCTGAATTCTATGTGAATTCAATCGGCATTGGGAGGGATTTGAGATAATAGGAAGGACTTTCTTAATAATATAAATCATCTCCAATGAAATGAATCCCTTCAGGTATCTGTGGTTTTAGCCTTCCTGGGTATCTTTATAAAAATTAAGCTTGTTTCGTGTCTTTGGTTTAGCTACTTCAGGTCTGGTTCACTCGAAGGCTAAAGAAAATGTCCCTCATAGCAGCGGTGGTTGACACGTTCTCCTGGTTAGGATTCTGTGATGGAGGGCCTGGCCTGGTCTTTCATTTACCTATTTTCTCTGCTTACGTAGACCATCCAGCTGGTCTGTCTACACAGTTCCAGAAAGATGAAAAAAATCCTTGTCTGCAGGCCCACACTGTCTATGCTCTAAGGTTTTAATATTTTGACAGCCTTCTCTTATTATTCTGAGCAGACTCACACTCAGGAAATGTTTGGTTCCCCTGAACTCAGTGAATGTTATATACACAGCCTCCTTGTTGTTATTATTATAGATTTATTGGTAGGCTCTCACAGGTCTGGGACCTTACTCTGGTGGCGTTCACTCTTATTTATGGCCACTCTGCAAAATCATTTCCCTGTCACTTTGGCATTGAGATTTTTCACAAATATGTGAAACAGGATTTGTGTATTAAAATGTACATGTTTGCAGTGCTCTTGGAATTGCAGAGAACTATTAAAAAGATAGGGAGAGACGGAGGCTTTCATAGGGACTGTAGATTCTCCTTCATCTTTCCATTCCTCTGGCTTTTAACATTTCCTGGGCTCAATTTTTTTCTTAACTTGGAAGAAACTGATTGAACAAAAGCAGTTCTCAATGCGAGAGGGGAAGGGAGTGTTAGAGCAGAGCCCCGGCTAGCCTGTGGGAGCTGCCCCCTCTGCGCACCTCTGTCTCTCTCTCCCCTGGAAGCCCAGTGCTTCCTGTTGCCACAGTGACCAGCGATGTGGCACTGAGGTGGCCTGCACGGCTCGCCCCTCCCAGGAGCTCTGCCCACCTCTGGACTTTCTCTCCGGCCTGTCCTAATAAACCTTGCGGACATTGTGTCGTATTTCTCAGAACCTTCCTTTTATCCTGAAAACCACTTCCAGCTAAGTCTTTTTTAAATTTCTGCCAATGGATTATTGAATTACCACTCCTAGATGAGCTTTGAATTTTATGAATCATTAGCATCATAAGACAAAGCGATATTATAAATTATTAAAAATTACAACCAAATTTAATAAGTTATTACAGAAGAGACAACTACCAAAGAGAGATTATTTTTTGCCAGGATGGTCTTTTTGCCCCACACTGCCAAATCCCAGAAGCTCCTTTCTCTGCCTCCGGAAAAGATCAGCACAAGCCAGGACCCAGAAAAACTGTGTACAGAGATCGTGCTAACAAACATTGGTTCTGTTCCATTTGTGTTTTCCTGGTCAGATGCAAAAGGAAGACTTCTGGATTCACAAAGCTCATTTATCCAAAGAGGAGATCCACAATAAGTGGAAAAGATATTCAGAGAGAAGTCGAGAAGATCTTGGCCTAAAATACAATAAGAGAATCACCATATGGGGTTTAGATCAAAAGGTCAAAGACCATGATGACCCAGGCATCGCCAGCCAGGTGTGGTGAGAGGATACAAGCAGTCTCCAGCAGATCTAGTTCAATTTCCTGCTCTTTTCCTTATTGGCTGGGTGGCCTTGGGAAATTGCTTAATCTTGGGTCTCTCCTCTTTAAAAAGGACATAATACCTACTTTTCATGTAGTTCGAGGATTACAGATGTTTATGAAGTACTTAGCCCGGAGCCTAGAATAGAAGAATGGCTGAGTAAATGATAACTATTACGATAAGGATTGAACATTTTGCCAGAGACTAAATAGACTGTAAATAGATTCATATTACTTGGATTTCACTGAAACCATAAACCGTGAAAAGCCACACTGCACCTGTGCTTACTACATTCTACAAATGTTTTCGTAGTTATAAAGTGCAGACCCTGAGCATCTAAGAGTGGATAAATTGCAACTAGATTAAATTAAATAGAGTGGAGATAAAACTGTTCATGCTTATTCTAAAGAGTACCACGTCTCCAATTCCCATTTTAGTTGTAGGTTGGTGTCACTATCTTGCCCTTTTTTTCCAAGAATTTCTCCTTCGGTCTAAGCATTACAGGGTTCTGATGCTTTTCCCTCTATCTGTCTCCTGCCCTTGGTAGCCACACAAGTCTTATATTCAATTTCTTACCCATTACCGCAAACATAGAACGATGAGTCCTCACTTAAACCATCATTTTTCTACAGGGAATCTTGCATGCTAATGTTGACCCTGGTGCTTTTGCCCTTTGTCCTCACCTCACCCTTTTTTTCTTTTTTTTTTTTTGAGACAGTCTTGCTCTGTTGACCAGGCTGCAATGCAGTGATACAATCTCAGCTCACTGTAACCTCTGCCTCCCAAGTTCAAGCTATTCTCCTGCCTCAGCCTCCCAAGTAGCTAGGATTACAGGCACCTGCGACCACGCCTGGCTATTTTTTGTATTTTTAGTAGAGATGGGGTTTCACTATATTGGCCAGGCTGGTCTTGAACTCCTGACCTTATGATCTGCCTGCTTTGGCCTTCTAAAGTGCTGGGATTCCAGGCGTGAGCCACCACGCCCAGCCCACCTCACCCTTTTTAACAATGAGAATGCACTGGGCACCTGTCAGGTAGAGAAACTACCAAGATTATACAACCCTGTCTCTGCTTAGAGGAAATGGAAATTGGAAATAGAATTAAAAGTTTTTAAATGGTGAAATAATAAAGGCAACATATGTTAGGTACTTCAAAATCAACTCTACCCTCTTTGAAATGCTGCCACGAATTTCAGCATTCTCTGATTCAGACCCTGAGCAACACTGGCCAGGACAGACCTCTCTTTCCTCCCTGCCAACCTTCCCTCTTGTCTTCCCCTAGAAAGCTGCCTTGGAGCCTTCATTGAACCCTTACCATGGGACAGCCCCTGAGCTGAAAGCATTGCATACACGACCTCACATCATCCTCACAACACCAAATGGAGATATCATTAGCTCCATTTCGCAGAAGCAGCAATCAAGGTTTACAGAGAATAGAGAACCTGGCCAAAGACCTTCAGCCAGTGTGTGGTAGATGAAGGTTTGAACTTAAATACTTTCTGTCTCCAAAGTCCTCGCTGTTAACTGTGCTGTGCTGCCTCCCAGATGGTCACAGTCATTGCTCCCTTCATCTGAATTTCCTCTTCTCTGTGCATGCTTTTTCTCACACGGGTAACTATCAGAAACTTTTCCTGTTTGGGGATTTTAAGCTTTCTGGTTTTCTTTGGAGCACTTGGAAAATCCTAACTTTTGCTAGAAATTGTCCTGACTGAAGGGAGCTCAGTGAAAAATTCCCTATCTGCATCCCAGGGAAACCTGTTGTCCCTTCCACTCCTCAGCAGTCACTCAGGCATTAAACAGGATTCTCATTCCTGCAAACCATTATCATCAATGGTAGAACTGAACTTAACTCATTGACTGGGAATATGTGGATCTTGGTTCCATTTTTGTTTTTGTTTTTGTTTTTTTGCTTCTTTATTCCAGTTCCTTGGCTTATTTGTGTAACCTCTGTGCTGGTATAACACCGGTTTAATTATTATTGCTCTATGATAAATCATAGTAACCGAAGGGCAAGACCCTCTTTCTTCTTACTCATTGTCAGAAGTGTGTAGGCTATCCTTCCATATTTGTTAAACTATTATTTTCATGAAAACCCATTGTGTGATTTTATTGAAATTGCATGAAATCTACGAATGAATTTAGGAAGAAGTGACATCTCTATGATATTGAGTCTTTCAAACATTAGTATGGCACATCTTTTCCATGATACAAGTTTTTCTTTCATCTTTAAAGTTGTATAGTTTTCTACATAACAATCTTACAAAAATATTTAATAAATTTATTCCTTGGTGCCTTTCACTTTTTCTTAGTTAAGATTGTGTTCTTTTCCATTGTATTTTCCATCTGGTTATTTAAAGAACACCAGAAAGTTACTTTGTTTTTAATGTTGCTCTTTGTATCCTACAAACATTTCAAGATCTCTTATTAGTTGTAATAATTTGTTGATTCACTCAAATTTTTTGTGTGCCTATATTATCTGTAAATTTTACAGTTTTCAATTCTTTTAAATGTTTATACTTCATTTTTTACTGTGTTATTGAGTTTACTAGAACATCCAACACAATATTCAGAAATAAGAATCACAGCAAACACCCGTATCCTGTTCCCGCTTGAAGAGGAATGCGTCCCCATTTTTCTATTAAGCATCATGTTAACCATAGATTTATGGTTTAGCTTAAAGGTACATCCTCCTTTTCGTAAGTTGCTTAAAATTTTTAATCATCAATGTATACTAAATTTCATTAAAGACTTGATTTTTTTCTAATAATATTTTGATATGGTCATAAGAATTTTAATATTTAAAATATTGTTCTCTTCCTAAGATATACCCTACTTTATCATAGTGAAATAGCTCTTACATTTTTTATTTTTCTATTACATGGGATTTTGATTTTCGTATGTATTTTTTTCTTACTCTACCACTTGTGTTAATAAAAGTCATACAAAATGAGATTTCTCTATTTTTCTGTCCTCTGGAAAAAATAATTAAAGAGAATGATAATGTCTTCCTTGAAGTTCTGGCAAAAGAAGTTGTCCTTAAAACAATCTGGGCATGACTTTTCTTAAGTTGGATGTGGAGATTTTCTTATTAACTCCATGTATTTAATAATTATTGATCTAGTGAAGTTCTCTATTAATATTAAATCAATTTTATAATACATGTTTTTCTACAAATCTATTTGTTGTATTTTCAGGTTTATTATATTAAAAACTATTCATTTACCATTTTAACCATTTTTAATACTTCCTATCTTTACACATTTTAATTTTTGTTTCTACCATATTGTTTGATTGATTCTCTTTATTTCATGCAGTTTCCCAGAGGTTTATTTATTTTATTATCATTTTCATATCTTTAACCAGTTTTTGTTTGCAGTGTTTTTTAAATTGACCTATAATAAACTGCCCACATTTAAAGTATACAATTTGATAAATTTAATCATGTGTATACATCCAAAAAACCATCACCATCACCAAATTATCTGCAAAACATTACTAGGAAATAAATAGAGGTTAATAGATAGTTATGTTACCTTTGTAATTTTTTTCCTTTCACTCCTCCTCACTTCCTGTATCTACTCTCAACCACTAATCTGCTTTCTGTTAGGATGGATCAGTTTGTATTTCCTAGAATTTTATATAAGTTGATTCATTTAGCAAATAATCATTTTTCTGTCATTTTTTTCACTCACATAAAATTATTTTGATATTTATCCGTACTATAATGTGCATCAATAGCTCATTCCTTTTTGTCGCTGAAGAGCATTTTGTTGTATGAGTATATCATAGTTTGTTTATTCACTCACTTGTTAATTGAAATTTGGGTTATTTTTTTGGTTTGGGCTGTTACAAGCAAGATTGCTATGAACATTCATGTACAAGTCTTTGTATGGACATATGTTTTCCTTTCTTTTGGGTAAATACTTAGAAGTGAAGTGGCTGGATCATATGGTAGGTATACATTTAAGTTTTTAGAAAACTGCCAAAATGAATTGCAAATTGGTTGTATAATTTCACATTTCCACTTGCACCATATGAGAGCTCCATTTCCTCCACATCCCCACCAACACACAATATGGTCAGTCTTTGGAATTTTAGCCATTCTAATTGATATGTAGTTGTACCTCATTGTGGTTTTCATTTATATTTTGCTAATTACTAACAACGTTGAGCATCGCTTCATGTGCTTATTTGTCCTCTGCATATTTTCTTTAGTAAAGTATATTTTAAAATATTTTTGTAATTGTTTAATTGGGTTGTTTTCTTATTTTTGAGATGTAAGATTTTTTTCAAAAAAAATTCTAGATATGTTTATTATAAATATTTGCAAATACCTTTCCCCAGGCTGTGTCTTGTCATTCTCTTAACAATGTATTTTGAAGAATAGACATTTTTAATTTTGATGAAAGCCAATTTAACAATTTGTTCTTTCATGGATTGCTATGTTTATGTTGTATATAAAAGATATTTACGTAACATAAGGGTGCAAAAGTTTTCTCCTAATGTATCTGTATTAGTCTGTTTTCACCCTACTATAAAGAAATACCTGAGACTGGGTAATTTATAAAAGAAAGAGGTTTAATTAACTCACAGTTCCACAAGGCTGGGGAGGCCTCAGGAAACTTACAATCATAGCAGAAGGCAAAGAGGAAGCAAGGACCTTCTCAAGGTGGCAGGAGAGAGAAGCAAGCAGAAGAAATGCCAGATGCTTATAAAAACATGAGCTCTCATGAGAACTCACTCACTATCACAAGAACAGCATAAGGGAAACAGTCCCCGTAATCCAATCACCTCTCTCCCTTGACATATGGGGATTACAATTTCAGATGAAATTTGGATGGGGACACAGAGCTAAGCCATATCAATATTCTAGAAATATTGTGGAAGTCTTACAATTAGGTTCATGATTCATTTTTAGTTAATTTTTGTATAATGTATGAGATATGGATCAAAATTTAACTTTTTTCATATGGATATTCAATTGTTCCAACACCATTTATTTTAAAGACTAACCTTTCCCTAACTGATTGTCTTTGAAACTTTGTATAACATCAGTTTTTCATTTAAGTGTGGATTTATTATTGGGATCTACATTTAATTCTATTAATCTATTTGTCTATCATTATGCCAATAGCATATTTTCATGATTGGTGTCATTTTATAATAAGTCTGGAAATCGGGTAACTCTAAGTCTCCAATCTTGTCCTTTATCAAGGTTATTTTGGCCATTGTAGGTCCTCTGTATTTTCATGTGAATTTTAGAATTAGTTTGTCAATTCTACCCTCCCCCCAATCCATACCCTTTAAAATGCCTACTTGAATTTTAATTGGAATTGCATTGAATGCATAGATGAACTTGGGTAGAACTGATATCTTGACAATACTGAGTCCTCTGACATGGGAACACAAAATACCTTTAAATTAGGTCTTTGTATTAGTCTGTTCTCTCATGCTGCTAATAAAGACATACTTGAGACTGGGTAATTTACAAAGGAAAGAGGTTTAATTGACTCACGGTTCCATATGGCTAGGAAGAACTCACAATCATGGCAGAAGGTGAATGAGGAGCAAAGTCATGTCTTACATGGCAGCCAGCAAGAGAGTGTGTGCAGGGGAACTGCCATTTATAAAACCGTCAGATCTCATGGATCACGAGAACAACATGGGAAAGACCCACCCCTGCCCCGGGATTCAATTACCTCCCACCAGATCTCTCCCAAGACATATGGGAATTATGGGAGCTACAATTCAAGATGATATTTGGGTGAAGACACAGCCAAACCATATTGGTCTTATTTAATGTTTCTCAAGAAGGTTTTAGAGATTTTACTATACAAGTATGTTATATCTTTTCCCAGATTTATCTCTAAGTAGTTCATATTTTGGAGGCTACTGTAATTTTTTTTTTTTAATTTCTATTTCTGAATGTCTGTTGCTAGCATATAGAAATACAATTTTTTTTTTTGTATATTGACCTTGTATTCTCAATCTTGCTGAACTTACGTATTAGTTCCAGTAGTTTTGGGGTAGATTTCATCAGATTTTCTGCATAGACAGTCATGTCTTCTGAGGATAAAGCAGCTATAATTCTTTCTTTCCAATCAAGTGTTGTGTGTTTCTTTTTCTTGCCTTATTGTACTGGATAGGACACTGGTGCAATGTTCAAAGTGGAGAAGATTTTTTTAAATAAACAAACATTAAAGTAGATATTATTGTCATGTTCCTGATCTTAAACATTTTCAGGGAGACATCAGGAAAAGAACCATCCAAGGATCTAAATTCAAAGGTATCTAAATTTTAAATTATTGTGACTAAGATAAATCCTATTGGGTAAAAAGCTACATGGAATATTGAAGCTTATTTTAGATTTCTCTACTTTTGATTTAGTAGAGTTTCTAAGGAAGATCGTTAGTAGAACATATATGTGTGAGATATTTGAGAAGAAGAAACCAGTATGGATATTGAAACCATCACATCTGTCCATTAATTGTCACTCAGACAAATGTCAGGAAGAGGAGAGGTCAATGGGAAGAAACATTATACCTCAGTAGCTTCCAAATTCCCTGTTCTTCGCATACAGCACTGCCGGGAACTGTAATGAGAAATGCCACTTCTAGAGATATTGAGTAACCTTGGTCTGGGCATCTAAAGAAATGTACATAAACATGCATTGACACACACATACCACCGGCCACATCTGAGTTTTCATGAAGGGTACTTATGAAAGTGAGTTCAAATCAGAATGGAAATTTGGGATTTGTAATAATATTGTTGTGATTACTCAAAATACCTTTATCAGAGTGCACTGAGAAAGAACCTGAGCTAAATGTTCTAAGAGGCTCCTGTGGTTTAATATGTAGCTCATAGAATTTTTCATCACCTCTGAATGTAGGACTAGGTGAGTTTTGAATAGGTCTTGATGGTGCTGGCTCTGGTTAGAGCACACCACAACCCAGACACCTGGCTGAGGCCCAGGCTGGAGGAGAAGGCCTATGATTTGCCTAAACAGGACAAATAGTATGAAGTGTGCTCAAACCAAATGATCCCTGCTCAGAGGGAAGCTGGCAATGACCCAGGGACTATCACAAGAGTCTTCAGCCAATCTGGGCCAAGATTATCAAGTTATAGGACATTCAAATTATGAGAGTCTTTAGAGATTCAGTTAATCCAACCCTTTCATTTCATTGCTGGAGACTGAGGCCTGAAGTAAAGAGACTTATCCAAGTTCTCCCAGCTGATTTTCAATGAAGCCAAGCCAAGAACTCAGCTTTTCTGATCCCTGGTCAAATGCTCTTCCTACAACACAATTTTCTTTTTTATAATTGTTTGATATGTGTCTCCATCTGCCGTATCAAATATTAAAGTAAGTGAGGAAAAGGTATGGGTTGACCTAAATTGTCTGAATAATAGTAACTGCTACTCAGGCATAGCCACATATGAAAGCTGGCTGTCTACAGAGTAATATATTCAAACACTATCTAATCATAAATCCCTGTGGAAGTGAATAGCAAGCAAATAATTTTCCCTTGGGAAACCCAGTATGCCTTACCATTTCTTCCAGACATTTTCCAACTCCCTTTACCTACTATCACTACAATGCTCAGCTGACCATGTCATAAGCAAGCACATTCTTTATTTGGGGAAGAAAATCAATATATGGGTTAGTGATATCTGGCCCAGTTTCTTAGGTCTATATTAAAAAACACCTAATAGCCAGCTCTATAAACACAGACGCATCTGTCTGAATTACTGAATCTGACAAACGTGTGCTCAGGGACTTTTTTTTCTTTTCTTTTTTTTTGTTATATGACTGCTATGGTCTGATTGTTTATACACTCCCTGCCCCCAAATTCATATGTTGAAGTCTTCATTCCCAAGGTGATGGTATTAGGAGGTGGGGTCTTTGCTAGGTGATTAGGTCATAGGGGCAGAGCCCTCATGAATGGGCTTGGTGCCCTTATATAAAAGGCCCTAGAGAAACCCTCCCCACCCCCACCATCCATTTTACCCTGTGAGGACACAGTAAGAAGGTACTCTCTATGAGTCAGAAAGTGTGCCCTCACCAGACACCAAATCTGCCGGCACCTTGATCTTGAATTTTCCAGCCTTCAGAAGTATGAGAAATAAATTTGTATTATTTATAAGCTACTCAGCTTATGCTCAACTTATGATATCTTGTTGTAGCATCTGACAATAGACTAAGACAGTGACCTAGAGCAAGTTACTGCTGTGACTCTCTATTTTCTTGCACACAGAAAGGAAATAATAACATCTTCCACATAGACGTGGTTAAATGAACTAATGAGTTATCTAATCCATGCAAATGTCACTTCTTTCCTCTGTCTTCTACACCCTCATCCAAGGTAGTGTTTAACATTTTTTTCAATGATGATTATTATGGTAATAAGAATGACAATTCTTAAGTAGTCTTCACTCTGGCCATTCAGCAAAGAACTTCCTTTTTCAGTTCAGCATTCACCAGCTGACAAATCTGATTATCAGCACCAGAAGTTTCATCCACTTAAGAACATGAGACAAATCTGAGATATGTTAACAAGGTAGAAGACAAGTGTTGTGCATCCTTTAAGTGTTCACTATCTGAAGATAACCCAGATGAATAAACTATATCTCTGTTGGTGTCTTTATGGCTCTGGGATTCTTTGGTCACCACTATTAGCCTTTGAAGGTACACTGTCTATTGAAAAATCAAGATTATTTGCTTCAGCCCTACTCTCTGTGTGGTCACAGTATGTTAGTCTGGGTCCTCTGGGAAGGAGATATCAAGACAGGATTAGATATGCAAGTATTTGATTAAGGGCAAACCCCTGCTAGGGAAAATGGGAAGGGAGCCAGGAGAGGCTACTAGAGTTATCAGATCCTCATGTAGGTCTGACCCTTGTGAAGGACAGACAGAAGTAGGCAAGTTGGGTGGGAGAGTCTTAAATGGCAGTGCAGGGTCAAGAAAGTCCAGCAATACAGCTAGTGAATGAGTCAGCTCAAGCTGTCCCCAGAGGAGTCTTCCCCCAGGGAATGAGCCCTCCTCAGGATCCCTGCTGGGCTCAGTCATTGGTTGGCAGCAGCCTGTGGCAAGTATGGCCTCAGCACCAATTCCAGTATGGATTTAGGGGCTCAGCAGCTGAGACCTTCAGCCAATTATGCTCCTGCATTGAAAGATCTGAAAGGCATATCCTCATGGCTACCCCAAATACTACAACCAGCAGCAACATGGCTAAATATATAAAGTACACGTCGGTAACAAACTGAAATGTCCATTGACACAAGCAAGATGGCAGTTCATCCTTTTGCCACCTCAGGTTCTCTCATTTGTAAACTAAAAAAAGACTAATAGCAGGACAGTAATCTAAAAGTCTGCTTTCCTCCTGTACTGCTAGGAATCCCACCATAATATTTACAACCACTGACAAACACTTCTCATACACAATGTCTTGCTTAATCTTTATGTAAATCCTATTGAGGAATTATTGTCTGCAGTTTACAGATGGAGAAACTGAGCCTTAGCCAGGCTATGTAACTTGTTCAAGGTTATACGACTACTAATTGGTGAAGCTGAGATTGAAAAATAGACTGATTGCAAAGCACAAGCGCAAAGCCACTCCACCCTAACCTCCCTCCTTTGTGGAAGTTTGAAAAACCAGAAAAAAAAGGCAACAATCTAAGTGGCCATTTAAACCTCAGGGAGGTCAACTTCATCCTAGCTGAGACACAGTCGGCATTAATTGCTATATTAATTCACCAACTCAGCTCTCATGTATCTGTTTTCCCCACTGTGGGTGAGAAATTATGAGTACTTATCCTCATTTTTTTTCCCTAAAATATACAAAACACGATAATGATCTATTTTCTAAGCACTCACAGTGCTGGAAATTTTTTTAAAGCTTTAGGAAACTGATGGAGCCATATAGCTGTTTTATCAAAACTGTGTCTCCAAATTACACAGCAAAAAAAGTTGTCTGATAGATGAGAAACCTTACCTTTGTCCTCTGTGGCTAAACCCCACAGTTTTCCCAAGCCTCTTTATCTTAGCTTCCATTCTCAGTCAGTCAATCTATGAATAATGCTTACTGAAACTCCACTGGATATTGGAGATAGGGCACAAATAAAATAGAGGCTTCAGCTCCCGTCCCTGAGAACGTTATGATCAATTTCGGGAGGTGGAAGATACACTCATGATAGAAATGTAAGATCACTTTCAACAATGCGCAAACATATTCAAATGCATGTGGGTCAACGTGGCCACAAAAGGAGAAATGTCAGGTAACTTTTACCATGGAACAACATAGCTGACTGCAGGAGACTGCTGTAGGCATTCAGTCTGCACCAAGAATTCTAGCTTTGTTTTGCTCTCACACTGAACTTGAACATGCCACTGAATATTTCTGGAATTCTACTTCTTCTCTGTAAAATGAAGCAGTTGGTCAAGACCAGTGATTTTCAAACTCTGCAAAGCTGAGAACTACTTTTTTTCTCCTTCCAAATGAACCATAATATAAGTTTGAATTAAGGTGCCCTCTATATTCCCTCAGAAGTCCCTCAGGCTGTGCATGAAATTGTGGAGTTCCCAAAAATACATTTGAAAACTTGTAGTCTAGACACTTTCTAAGATGCCTTCTCGCATTAATGTGTGATAATTCTGTGAATCCCACAGCATGGGCAGCTTAATGTAGGAAACGGACTTTAGTTCTTTTGAGATTTGAAATCAACTCAATTTATAAATCAATAGTACTATAGTAGAAGTAGAGACCTGATACCGTTCTACTGTAGAAGATGTGAGATCAATAACCCATTAGACAAGCAATCTGGGTCATTCTTAACCCAGATTTATAATATTCATAAACATCTACTGAGCATCTTCTACATGCCAAGCATTATATATGCTGGGTGCTGGGATTTAAATCCCTGGAGGAGTATTCAATCTAATAGGTTTTAGACCAGAAAATGTTCTTTATTTTGAGAAGCCCCAAAGAAGGCAGAGTGTTCTCAATTAGAGCTTTTAAGCCATGGCTTATTTATTTTATCTAAATGGAACTACTCTGGATGGATTGGACATGCACAACACAGCCTGAGGAAGGTCTGTTCAATTGGCCTCAGCATGGAAAGAGACTGGTGGAGTCCTGCCTCCAAGCCTGGGACATATTGAAGTTATGTGTACTTCATCAATTAGAGACAGAGGGCAGATGGAAAATGCTCTATATGAACAAGCCTCATTGGTTATTTTATCCTGAAACATGGCTCAACAAGGAACACACTCTATCCCTACCACCCTAACCACTCCCAAATCCACTAGTTACTCCTGCATGTTATTCTACTGGAAGATTAAAAATGGGCCACAAAATAGCCATCGACTGGAGGACCAGGAGCTCAGACATGTGTTTTTAAGGGTTCCTGCCTGTAGAACCCAAAACCTCTTGTTTTCTAATGGTTAAATTAAATCTTGCTTTGTCTGAGGACTAAGGTAATATGGCTGTTAACTCAATGAGAAGTTTACAGGATCAAACATTAAATTCTAACACTTATAACAAGAAGAAAAATGAATGTGTACATTTTTGAAGCATTGCAATGAAAATGATCTTCAAAGAATAGACAACAAGTCATAATATGAAAGAAAGCTCATTTTATAAGTATATCGTTATATATAAAGTATTTATATTTGTTATATGTATTTAAATATATTTATGCTTTAAATTTTATATTTACATACAAAATTGGAAATATAAAGAAACAAATCTATGTATAAGTATTACATATTTTATCTTATATATTTGCAATATGTAATGTTATATATACTATACGTAATCATATATAATATATATTTTATATGTAATAATATATAATTTTATATATTATTTATATTTTTATATAATCATAATATAGAAGGAGCTCCTTAAATATATTTCTTTGGTTGGCACAGAGATCACTTTGAAATTGAACAAACATTAAGTTATTCATACAACTCCTCCAGGCAATGAGAAGTTCTACCTAGCATTTTGTGCACACCCACCATAATAAAACTGCAAGCACCATCCTCTTGCCAGGAGGCCAAGAAGAAATGAATTCTGGGAAGTGGAGTATACAGTGACATATATATATGAGCTATACACACATACACACACACACATCACTTTCACACACAGCCCATAGGTCAGTGTCTTTTTATCACTAGCTATTGACAAAAGTTTATTTCTTTTGATACATTATTTCTTCTTGTAGAAAATTACAAATATATACAAAGGTAGAGACGGTAGGTAATACATTCCCAACACCATTATCTAACTTCACCAATTTTCAACTAAAAGCCACTTTTATTTTATTTATATGACTACCTACTTTCTTTTGAAGCAAACTATAACATTACATCATTTCATTCTTAAATATTTTAGTGTATATCTCTAAAAGATAATAAATCTTAAAAAAAAAAAAAACCTGAGACCATTATCACAGTTAAAAAATGAGTTAACAGTAATTTCTCACATCAAATATCCAGGCAGTTTTCAAATTTTCCTCATTGTCTCATAATTTTTACGTGATTTTTATTTCAATTAGCTTCAAATAAAGTAAGTGCTTTACAGTTGACTAATACATCTCTGAAGTCCCTTTTCATCTATGGTAGAATCAGCCAATAAGGTTATAATGCGAGCCACCCATGTAATACTAAATTGTCTATAGCCACATTTTAAGTGTTAAAGATGGCAAAATTTGTTTTAATAATGTATTTTATTTGACCCAATATATGAAAAATATTATTTCAACTTGACACCTATGAAAAATTATCACTTTTTAAATATATGAACTGAGATGTCCTGTAAGTACAAACTACATAGCAACGTTCAAGACTTGAACATAGTATGCTCAGGTGCTCACTATGTGCGTGTACCTAGTGGCTACCTATTGGATAGTATAAATTAAAGGTTCCTTCTCCAGGGCATAAGTTTTTAGTAATCAAAAAGCAAAGACGCATAGAAAAAAATTTTGTGTAACTCTTTCTTACAAAGTGATAAGAAGATTCCCAACAGTATGACATACACATCTTTTGGCCTGTGCATCCCCAAATCTTGAGACACACTTGTGTGCCCATAGTTTATTTGGGAATATGATCCTTCAGAACAGGAGTACATGGCAGGAGAGTAAAACATGAAAGGAGGAAAAACCTGTTCAAAATTATGTTGTAGAGCTGGCCTCTGCTACAGGCAACTGGTGGTTTATTCTCCTGGGACCTTCTGGTCACCTGAGGGTAAATAGGAAAGCATGTCTACAATAGATCCCATCTCCCAGTGCCAGAAGATGGCCTCTCGGGAATTATGCATCTCACATTTCTAGAAGTAAATATGTGACTGAGTGTCCAACAGTTCTGTGTAATGGAAAAGCCCAGCAGAGGAAGCAAGAAGTATCTGACTGGGGCAGAGACAAAGTGCTGGTGGAGGGAGAGGAAGGCGGTGTGGTGCTGACCTGCTCTAGCTGTGCTGATCTGAGGAAAGCCTACAAGGCACAGACCACGCACTGCAGCAGTGGCTAGAATTAAAAAGTAAGGTCAAGAGGATTCTGAAGGGGAAAACCACTGGTGTTCATGAGGATGCACCTGCAACTTAGAAGTAAACATATGTTAGATGGAAACCATTTCTGCAGAGATAGAATGGCCATGATGGGGGATGGGGAATGCAGTTAAGGAGGCATTAGAAAGCCGTGCATGGTGGCTCACACCTATAATCCCAGCACTTTGGGAGGCCCAAATGAGAGGATCACTTGAGCCCAGCAGTTTGTGACCAGCCTGGGAAACATTGCAAAACCCTGCCTGTTTCTAATTTTTTTCTTTTTAAGTTTTAATAAAGAAGGCAGCATCAGAAGAGCCAGGAAGAGACCATACTGGAAATACTACTCCAGCTAAACTCCCATAGACGCTACTGCTTTTTAAAGCCTCAGTACTCTTCAAATACAATCAATAATATTTGAAATCCCAGTCAGAATATGTAATGTTCCGGTTTTCATGTGCTTATCTTTATTGTATTATTTTATCGTTCCGGAATTAATGAGGTTTTCACAATATGGACAATAACCAATCAATTCCTAGACATCATATGTACTTAATAAGCAATATATTTCTGCCACTTATAGTTGAGATAATTGTGTGAAATTGTTTAATCAGAGCTGGAAAAGACCTTAGAAAGTGATATGTTAAACCAGTGCCAATAAGTGATGTAAAAGTTCCCTTGATAGCCTTCCTTAGAAATGGTCATTCAACGTTTGCTGCTACCAAAGAACCAACGTCAAATACCTAGCTTAGTTTTGACCATCTGCCTAAGTACTACTGCCTGAGTACTTCCAGTTGTCATAAAGCTAGGCTGCTTATCCATCCTCTACTAGTTAAGTGCTGCTGTCTAAAGCGTGACATACTTTAGTCTGAAAATTGCTCAGTTCAAGGATGCTATGTTCTACAACACACCTTTTACCAATTCAGCATAGTAAAAAGTTTATGATCAGCCAGGTGCAGTGGCTCATTCCTGTAATCCCAGCACTTTGGGAGGCCAAGCTGGTAGATCATGAGGTCAAGAGATCGAGAGCATCCTGACCAACATGGCAAAACCCCATCTCTACTAAAAATACAAAAATTGGCCAGGCATGGTGGCACCTGCCTGTTGTCCTAGCTACTCGGGAGGCTGAAGCAGGAGAATCTCTTGAACCCAGGAGGTGGAGGTTGCAGTGAGCCAAGACCCACCACTGCATTGCAGCCTGGTGACAGAGCAAGACTCCTTCCAAAAAAAAAAAGCTTATGATCCTTTGTATCTGCCTAATCACCATACTATACCAGATAAGTCCTCCGTAAGAGTGAGTGTTACTGTGCCTTGAAATGTCTGTGATGGCTATAAAAGTAATTGTGTTTATGAATACTGCACACATTATGGAATCTCATTCTCTTTCTATATCAAACTCTGATGCTTGTTGAGTGCCTGACTAAAAATATTACTGCAGTGGGACAAAAGTGATTAATCTGGAAATGTGAATGGACTTGGCCACTTATCTAGCCTCCCAAAGATTATTCTGCAATTCCTCTTCTCTACACTCTTCCTGAAGGGAACACACAATTTATAGTGGACAGAAGCTAAGTTTATCTACATAATAAAAGGCTAAGAGAAATCCTATGGAGGAAGGAAAGGAGGGCAGAAAGCCCCGTGGGGTAGGGGAGGAAGAAAAGTCTTGTTTTGGGAGTTGAGGGTAAGAGATAAGAGAAGATCTCATTGCTGGGATATGTGAAGGAAATGGGGAGGAGGGAAAGCTGTCAGCATTGTTGTGGACTGACAAGTGGACTCCCCTTTCGTGTTCTTTATAAAAAATTGAAAAGAAATTTCTTTTTAAGTAAGGTTGGTCTTTGAACTGTTCTTAATTGCTTTGTGAATCTTTGTGTTTGTGGGAGCTACACTACTCTCCTCCAAATGAAGCCTAAGTTCCATGAGATATTAACCAAGAACACGAAGGTGGTCCATTGCTGATTTATTGGCTTCATATCTTATTTTTTGTCTTTGTATTAGCTGCTTTTTCTCAGAGCTGCATTTCTTTAAAAAAAGTCCTTCTTGGCTTAGCTTTTGAAACATTTCTTCTGCATACAACAGCTATCGTGGTTAAGCTGCCACTGCACTGTGAATTGTTTTCATTTTATTCATCAGACCCATATTGAGTGCCAACCATATGTCAGGCTCAGTGCTAAGATGGAGAGACAGCTATGATCCATGACCAGACCTTGCATGGAAAGCAAGTAATGGTACTGGAGTATACTCCAGAGCACCTGAGAAGGAATGTTTAAAAATGCATATATCTTAATAATAGTGTCCACAGTACTGTATGCCATGATCTTAGGAAGCTTATTATGCCTATTATACCAAGTCAGAGCACCTACCAAGACGATTTCAACACTTTGGGTAGTTATACACAGAGGTGGATGAAAAGTGAAAAATTCAGTCACTCATCCAGATATATTGCTAATATTCGGAAATTTCTGGGCAACTCTCTGATTTCCTTTGCTTTCATCTTGAAGTTTGGCCTCATGGAGCCATATGTTGAGTGTAAGCACATTCAGGAATGCATATTCTCAACTTAAAGGACATTTTCATTTGATTGGAGGTGATAACACAACTGGAATTGAGTTACGGCACTGGATGCATCCCTCCCATTCCGGTAAAAATTGTTGGAGGATGTTCAACACCTGAAACTAACCAGATCTTCAAGTTATACATCTCATCATTAAATTTATCACAACGGAACCTGAATTTTCCTGACATGGAAAGCTTTTTTAAATAAATGCTTAGAACTGGGAAGATGCCCAGCACATTAATCCTTGAACCATACAAAGGGAATCATTTTGCAAATGGAAATAAGTCTTTTAATATAAACTGGGCGACCATTCAATCACTAAGCCTGGCTTTGCAGTATCCTATTTAATCCACTGACTGTTCTGTTCTTTTCCATTCATCTAGCTTGAGCCACAAATATGTTGCTTCTCATTTTGCCATGAGATATTTTTTTTCTTATCATGACTTAGAGGCAGCCAGAAGAATAGTATCAGTGCCTAGAAATGAATTATGAATCATTTAGTAGTTCCAGAATCCAAAGGGATAAGAAAAGTAATAATCCCAAATATACCAGTCATTCTTCTTTACTTTACTTTTTGCAAAAAAAAAATGCTGTAGTTTGAAAACTTGCTACAAAATTTACATATTGAAGTCAGAGAGATGGATATTCTGGAAAGAAAATGTAAGAGTAAAAATGTGAGGCAGACAAACAAGCGAATGTGTTAAATGCATCTTCATTACGTACGATTTTTATGGCCAATGGATGACTCAGGATGTCAAGACAGGGAAGTTTGGATACCATAGCTTTACCTTCAAAGTGTAACTTGCTGCTTTCCACCAAATGAAATGTAAATAGAAAGTCAAAATGTCCTTTTTCTGCTGTGAGCCAGATATCTAAAGGCCCATTCAGGAATGAAGGCAGGTCCATGCAGAGATGACCTTACTATCTGACAGAAAGGTGCTTCTGTATTTGAGAGGCTCAGGCTAAGCCAAAAATAAAAACGGTGGTCTCTGGGGGCTCCCCTCATATTCCAAGGTAAACTAAATAAATTAAATAAATGGTAAGTCAGCATTAACATTCAAAATTTGTGACAGATAGAAAAGGAATCATTCAGAAAGAAACATGGTCACATTTTGTGTCAGATTCAAAGCAGAGATTCTGACCCAGCATAAGCAAGAGTTAGTGTCTTTTTATTTACAGTACTGTGATGATGAATTATAAAGGTCTCTTTTTTTTGTGGTCAGTGTCTTCCTCTTGCATATGCAGAAACATGCAAAGAACTCTACAGTCTCATTAATAAATACTAGATTTCAGAGGCTAAGTATTTGACAGGATGTTCCCACTCATAGACTTTATTAGCAAAGGTTTGTTAGGAAAGGTGATCTCAGAAGGTCTGGTTATTCCCAGTTTCTCTAGTCCCTATCTCAAAGTCCAATTTTAAATTTCACAACTGAATAACGTTTAATTGCTTCAGGTCCTTTTAAGTAGCTGTACCAAAGACCATTGTTTGCCTACCCCCCAATATCCATTCACCCCCTTTTTTATAGCAGTAAAACCCTGATTTCTAACTAGGATTTCTATATTTAGCAAATAAAAATACAGATTGCTAAATTAAATTTGACTTTCAGAAAAACAGCAAATCAATTTTTAGTATAAGTATGTCCCAAGTATTACATACAGGATGCCTAGTTAAATTTGAATTTCAGATAAGCAACAAATAAATTTTAGTCTAAGTATTTCCCAAATATTGCATACTTATGCAAAAACAGTATTTATCTGAAAATCAAACTTAACTGAGCATTTCTTATTCTATCATGCAACCCCCTTAACTGCTCAACTCCCTTAACTAAGTTGCTACCAAACTCAGACTACATTTCCAGGGCTCAGACCATGGTGTGACCATGTGACCAAGCTCCCTTCAGTGAGGTGGAAGCTTATACTGAGCGGTGTTCCCAGAAAGTCTCCTAACCGGAAAGGGGCTCTGCCAGAGCTCAATCATGAACAAGGCTCTGGTACAGACAGAAAGAACTGAGGTCCCTGGCAACATCGTGTTGCTGACAGAGCAGCCATGAACTGCCTCCCTGCGAATCCCCCAAGAGAGAGCTATATCAACTGCTTTATTTAAATAATTACCACTTCTTCTATTACATTCAGTTGAACCCAGTCCTAACGGATAGAGGCTTACCTCCTTAGGGATTTGTGAACACACCAAAACCAAGATCTGTGGAACAGGGAGGTCTGTGGAAAGCAGAGCATTTGAAACACTCTGAACATTAACAGTCGTAGATTCTCATTGTCTTGCAGACTTTCTCTCTCACATATACAGATTTTCCTACTTTTCCAAAGCCCTGGGTCTTCTAATTTTCTGCCTTATCTGCTTCCTGATAGTGCTCAAAAGTTAACATTAGTAATTCAGAAAAAAAAAAAAAAAAGCAAACGAATAAAAAACACAAGGGTCATCCTTAGAGGACTGGAGCATAAAGCTCAATTGGGCTTAACAATTTCTTTGAAGAGGTTGGGTGACTGTTTTCAACAGAAATAATTTGTTGATACTTTTTGAGCATGCTGTCAGGTGGCAGGAATTAAGGTCCTAGATCACAATCATAAAATACTTTGGAGCATCTTTGGCTTTGTGGGAAAAATGTAAAAATGAATTCCTAATAACATACCTTGTATAAAAGGGAATAGACCATATATCACCCCTTCACATGTTCTCAGGTCAGAATACTTATATATAAAATTCTCCTCCAGATAGGCAATGTTGATTTTTTGTTGTTGTTCAGTGCTTAAGATATGCCAGTTTCAACATTTTTCTTGGTACCATGAAAAATGTTGCCACTGGCAGGCTTTCTATGTAGATAGGAAGGCAAAAAATAGTGTTAAACGGTGGGACTCTGAGAATAGGAGTCTGTACATTTTCATTAATGTGTCATTCAGAATCCTGATTAGGAGATCTATTTTTAATCCCTTAAGGGGGATAGAAATATATAGGAAGCAGAGGAACAGAAAAAAAAATACGACCTTCAAATGTAACAGTTAAAAGTCAGATGAAGGCAAGGATAAGATATGAAAAAGGCTAAACATGATTCTTTTTGTCATAATAAAGGCATAATCACCACTGGTAGATTTTTGCAAAGGCTATAAATTTCAGACTCTGGTTAGAATGTGGAAGTTATCCAAAGGGGGTTGGTTAGTATCTCCCCAAAATGCATGACCACTTGGAACCTCAGAATTCACCATATTTGGAAATAAGTTCTTTGCTAATGAAATTCGTTAGTGTTGAAGGCATACTGCATTAGATAGACCCCAAATTCAAGTACTACTGTATTTATAATTAGAAGAGAGAACATGCAGAAAGACCATGCAGAAAAAAGGCTACATGGCAACACAGTCAGATATGAGAGTGATACAGCTACACATCAAGGAATGCCAAGGGCTACTGGCAACCACCAGAAACCAGGAGAGCAGTATAGACCAGAGTCTTTCTCAGAGGCTCCAGAAGAAAGCAACTCTTCTGACACCTTGATTTTGGACTTCTAGGCTCTAGAGCTGTGAGAAAATTAATTTCTGTTACATTAAGCTACCCAGTTTATGGTACTTTTGTTACAGCCCCCAGGAAACTAATACATCACCCAATGCTCCTTGCCTCTGAAAGGAAGGCATTATACATATGTTCAAAAGATACCACTGGATCCCAGGGCACTCAGAAAATTCCTGCGCTTATTTTTCAATTCCTCAGATCCTGACCAATGGATGCTATTGACAAGCAAACATTTTTGCAGGATCTTTGTTTATTTGAAAGCCTTTATTCTGCCTGCCAAGTTGGAAAGACCATTTAATTATGTCTTTTGTTGAAAGCTTAGTTGTTTGTATTTTGTGGTTTCATTGGCTTTTTTTTTTATTTTTAAAAGATGAGAAAGCAAAATCAAAGGAAATGAAGCAAAGTGAAGTTCCATCAGTACTTCAAGGTCTCAGCCTCTACGAATCTACAAACACAATAGCATCATCAGTGTGTCTCATATGTTCTAGGTCTGTGAGATCACATATATAATATGGAAGGTTTGCAAATGGTCCATCCTTCCACCATTACCTACCCAAGAATGCATTTGCTATTTGTTCTTCATCATATTGACAGTACACTCAAAACAAAATAGAATTGTATTATTTTCCCTGATCAAAACCAGAACTGTGAGCCTATTCCTCTGATAAACACTAACAGTCCCTTTGATAAGTATTACTCAACACTTCTTCAAGTCAGCACGCATGAAGAAAATGAGCATTACAAAGCATAATACAGTACACTGGAAGAAGGGGAAATTCATTTGCAACTTGATGGAAAGACATATTACATTTTGTGTACTATATACAAATGGCAAGAAATAAAATACAAAATGTTAGGAAAGGTACTAAATATTGATTACATAAATATTCTGAATAATTTTTTCAAACTACTGAATTCAGGAAGTTTTCAGGGGAAGCTGGATAAATATGATTCATTATAATTCCAATGTTGTACATTTTTAGATATTTTTAAAAATTGGTCTTAGGATTTATAAAATCATGAGTTTATTGAAAACAATATCCTGGGGGAAATTTTAGAAAGAAGATGGCAGTGGCCACGAAGTTTTTAAATCTCTCTGAATACTCATATAAAAACAGAGCAGCTAGATAGCAAAACCAGAAACCTGTGGCTGACTCTTACAACACAGCTATGCATCGAGGCATCCCCAAAAGCTACAAAATGCAACTGGATGACACAATACAAGCTGATAGCCATAAGACCTGCATGATCTCAAAATCCATGCAGAAGACGGCAGAAGGGACCTAGGGGGTGATGGATAGACTTAAGAGGAGAATTTCAAATGTTCTTTTTACCATGACACTATACCTCATAACCTGTTGCTTCAGGTTGCATTTGCTGAATCCTCCCAAGCCTCTGTCACAGATTTAACCTACCTCCCTCAAATGTTACCAAAGAGACAGACTTGAGTCTGATCAGTCCTCTGGATCCAGTTGCCAGTTTGCAGGGAATGTGGAGAATAGAGAAACATGTATGAAACCATAAATATGCAGGCAATCCTGACTGTGGGAAACTGTAAAAGTCAAATGCTCTAGTTCCTCCACAGAAATATTGAAAGAAAAGAAAGAGAGGGAGAAAGTGTAGATTGAAAAAGATTTAAAATATACATGGAATTTTTTTAAATAGGTGAGTCTACATAATAATGTTTAGGAATGCATACTTGCATGATTAAAAAAAAATGATTTAAAGAGGCCAGGCACAGTGGCTCATGCCTGTAATCCCAGCACTTTGGGAGGCCAAGGTGGGCGGATCACCTGAGGTCAGGAGTTCGAGACCAAGACAGAGAAACCCTCTCTCTACTAAAAGTACAAAATTTAGCTGGGCAGATGCCTGCAATCCCAGCTACTCAGGAGGCTGAGGCAGGAGAATAGCTGAACCGGGGAGGCAGAGGTTCAAGTGAGCTGAGATCACACCATTGCACACCAGCCTGGGCAACAGAGGGAGTCTCCGGCTAAAAAAAAAAGGATTAAAATAAAAAGCAAGGGTGTAATTTACTTATGAAAGGTAAGGAAGGAGCTGTCATTGAGCTGGAATACACAGAGAGGTATAATAAAGAGGCTGACTCTAATTTTGATGTTTGCCTGCTGACAACTTTCAAGTTCCCCTGGCCCTTACTCCCCCCGTTCTGCACCACATCTGGACAAGCCAATAAGAAAGTCCACAAGCTTTTCCAATGGCACCAGCAGGAAGTTCCAACTATGCATACCACTTTTAGACCTGCTAGGAAACCTGCCTTGCTATTGCCAGAAAGCTTCATTATATAAGTAATAAATCTTTTCTTACCCTCTTTATGTGTGTTTGGCAACATTAATCTCAATATCCAGGCCAAATTTTGGGTAAAGATTCAATTTTACCTCTGTAGAGTGACCATGACAAGGCTTTTGCGGGGGGGCTGGCAAAACTACTTTTTTGACCTGTGTGGGTGCTTAAAAAGGCGTTTGCTTTATAACTTAAGATGAATGTGTATCATGCATGTGATTTGCTGTCTATTCTGCAACAAAACAGATAAAAAATAAAAGCAACAATAAAACAACAATTTCTTGTGGCAGATTTATAACTCATTGTGACACATCCATTAGAAATCTCAGACTTGGAATAACACACTTCTTAGAACCAAAGTACTTAGTAAGATAGTTCTGATCCCTGAACCTGGCATGCCACCGCATAGGCTGGTTCCTGGATGCTACCAAGAATAAGACTCTAACCTTGACCTCCAGAGTATATTAGTCTTGGTCTTTCTGGATAAAATCAATTCCCTACATGTCCCATGTCTTCAACTATAATTTCTTGTTTTTTCTTTTGTGTTTCATACAAAGATGATCCTAACTTTTCTTGGATAATCTGAAGAAGTTACATAGGGGAACATTCTATGTATTCCTCCTGTTTCATATTTCCTTGGACATCAGTTCAAAGACAGTCAGTTTGCCAATTTGCTTCCTTCTTCTTTTTTTTTTTTGAAACTGAGTTTCATTCTTGATGCCCAGGCTGGAGTGCAATGGCATGATCTTGGCTCACTGCAACCTCTGCCTCCTGGGTTCAAGTGATTCTCCTTCCTCAGCCTCCCAAGTAACTGGGATTATGGATGCCCACCACCACACCCAGCTAATTTTTGTATTTTTAGTTAGAGATAAGGTTTCACCATATTGGCCAGGCTGGTCTCAAACTCCTGGCCTCAAGTGACTCACTTGCCTTGGCCTCCCAAAGTGCTGGGATTACAAGCGTGAACCACTGCACCCAGTCTGCTTCCTTCATTTTTATGATAAAGCTTTATTTATTAGCCACTTTAGAAGCACACTTTTGCTTAATTGTTTTATTATATTTGTAAACTAAGGAGGAAATGCATCAAGTCTATCTGGTGAGTACTTGTAGTCTAAACATAATTAATTGAAAAACACTGACAAAATAGAAGCCATCACATTCTCTAGTACCAAATTTCAAAAGAGATCATATATTACATCATGTAGTTCTCTTTCTCTTTTTTAAAATCTTGAGATCTCATCTCCTTCATAAACTTTTTCCTAAGTAAAATTGAAGAAAGTGCTGAAAGATAATCAAGAAAATTCCCATAGGCTCCCAGAACAAAATGAATCATTTGTTTAAATGCTTATTATTATTTTGAAGTTTTCTGGGCTCCGATAAATTATTTGATAGAGAAAAATTCAATTATGTAAATGGTTTGTGAAAGCTAGAGTTTTGTTTGTCTCACATGTTTTCTAATCTCATTTTTCTCTTTTCTTTTGGCAAATTTTCCCAAACTTTATATGGTTTGGATAGGGAGTCAATCTCAGAACACTAGCTTTACGAAACATGGTGGTTCCTTTCTCTAGACGCATTGATTGGTGTGGACGTAATCCAAGCAGAGTTAACAGAGTCATTCCTGGGAGCTGACATAGGAATTATACAGCCCTAATATTATGTTGTTGGAAAATGTTTACATCTTTCCTTATAAAGTCATATGTTAGTCAGTGTTTGTAGTGATAATGCTGTATAACAAACAACCCTGATATCTTGGTGTTTACACTGACATTGATTTCTCTCTCACATGTTTTGAGGTCAGCTCAGGTCTTAGGTTTTGAGTTGACTTTAGGTTTTTTCATGTGTCTTCTCATTTGAGAATCCAAGTTAAAGGAGCATTTCCTATTTGAGGCATCCTCTTCTCATCGAAGAGTAAGAGAACAAGAGAGCTGCTGAAAACTTCTAATGGCTTTTTAAAACCTCTACTCAAAACACATAAGTCACATGGCCAAGCCCAGTATAAACATACGAGAAAGTGTACTCCCATGGACAAGGAGAAGAGAGTGAATATTTACTGAATAATAATATAACTACCAAAGTCACACATTTCTTGTTATTTTCTTCATTCTGGGTACGTTATATTATAAATAGTATATATGTATATATACATATAAATTACATTCACTAGATGTTTGCTGTTGATGACAGAATGCAATTAATTTTTATTTTATAGCCAGTAGTTTTATTGACGTCTCAGTTAATTCTTTGTCAGCTATCATAGTTAGTTTGCATATTCACTATCTAAACTTCTATGATCTATTTGAAAAACATCAAATAGATTTAGATAATACTGTATTTAAAGTGTCTATATAAACTCAGGAGAGCTGAACTAGTGAATTAAATAAAATGTAAGAGAACTAGTTGCCTTTATTTTATTTCAGTTTTTTGCACTTATGGTCTTCAATGAGATTGGCATGTAATTTTCTGCTCTTATATTTGTCTAGTTTGGGTATTGCACAAGCTAGAATAACTAATATTAACTTCTGTAATATAGGAACCTCAAACCTTAGTGGCTTAATCTCATACAAGTTTATCTCTCACTGATGCAAAGGCAAATCAGTTCTTCTTTGTTTAAAGACATCATTCTATATGGCTATTTTGGGACACACTCCTTTTTATGTCTCTACTATCCACTAAGTCCTTGGAGTACTCTGCCACTTACTCTGCATCTAGCTCCCCGAAAGGGCAAGAGAGACCATGTAGAAGATAACATGGGGTGTTTCTAAAGTCCAGACCAGGAAGTGGCATTGTACATTACAACTACCCACACTTCAATGGCAAAAACAAAGTCGCATGACCACATCTACAGCAAAGGAGATTGAATTGTGTAGATTGGTTTGTATAAGACTGGAATCAACATTTATCTGAATGTTTGTTTGACAAATCTAACCCAAATTTTTTGTTACTAGGAAAAATTTTAACTGTTCTTTAAATGTTTTAAGTGGCTATAGAAGTATTAAGGTTTGCTCTTGAATCTGCTTCATAGTTATATTTTTAAAAAAATCAATTACAAGTTTTTGAAATCTATTGGCATAAATATTTTCAAAGAAATATCTTGTATTTTAAAATCTTCACCATGTCAATTGTTATGTCCTCTTTTCATGCCTAATTTATTTGTGACTTCTCTTTATTCCTTGACTAAAGAATCAGCTTTGGTATTTATTAATCCTGAATATCACTTCCTATCTCATTAATTTCTTCTCCAGTCTTTATTATTGACTTCTTTTGACATTTTGGGTTTAAAATATTGTGACCCCTCTACTTCTGGAATTATCTTAGCAATTTTTTTCTAATATTAAGCATTTTCACTTCTAAGTTTCCTTTTAATTATCACTTTAGCTGATTCCCACAAATTTATATGTGAAGTATTTTAGTTATTAGTTATTAAGTTTTAAAAATATTGTAACTTCCACTCTGATTGCTTTCATGGATTGTCTCAGTTCGTTTGCTGGTGCTATAACAAATACCTGAAATCGGGTAATTAACAAAGAACAGAAATTTATGTTCTCACAATTCTGGAGGCTGGGAAGTCCAAGATCAAAGCACCGGTAGTTAGCAAGTGTCTTCTTGCTGCTTTATCACATGGTGGAAGGGCAAAGAGGCAAAAGGTGCCAAACTCACCCTTTTATAATGCCATTAATCCCACTCAAGAGACTAGAGTCTTTATGCCCCAATCATCTCTTAAGGGTCCCACCTCCCAACACCACTGCAATGGTAATTAAATTTCATGAGTTTTGGAGAGGCCAAATATGCAAACCATATCATGGACAAGTTAATTATTAGACCTTGTCTCCTATTAAAATTCCATGTTTGGGCTTTTTGTCAGTAAACTTCTTGTGTTTTTAAAATTTTTTTACTTAATTATATCAGGGTTAGATAATATGATATCTATAATATAAATACTTTGGCACTGATTGAGACTTGCTTTAAGGGCCTAGTATGCAGTCGGTCTTCATAAATCTTCAATGTGCCTAGAAGATTCATTCTATATTTACTGGTTGCAGGGTGCTACATTACTTCCATCAAACCAAAGGCATTAATTGTGTTACTGAAATTTATATTTCAGTAATAAAGGAATTAATAAAGGCACAATTAATAAAGGCATTAATTGTGTTACTGAAATGTATATCCTTTAGTAAGTTTTTGTCTACTTATCCAACCGATATGTTTTGTCTACTTATCCAACCAATATGTTAAAATTATTCCATTTTGCTAGTAAAGTTATTCATCTCTCTTTATAATTCTGCCAAATGTTTCCGGTATCCTCTCAAGCTATATTATTGAGTGGATAGAGGTTAAAAATTATTATACTTTCCTAGTGGATTTAACCTTTTATTATAATGCCTACTAATGCCTTTGCCATGAAGATATCAGGAATTTTATCAATAAGCTACACCAGATGTCATTCAATTTTACCTGAAAATATTAAAACATTGTTTTTATGAAGGTCAATTGCTTACAGTTGGATTAATCGAAGTCCTTGGTGCAGTATGCACTTCATTTACTGATCTATGTATGACCATGTTTTATTTCATTTGTTTGTCTATTTGTTCATTTGTATGTTTATATTATGAACTCCCATGAACCAACTTCCCAATACATAGAACACTGCCAATAATTTATATGTGAGCTCCTTCTATATTTCACGCTTCTGGTTCCCCTTCAGAGGCAGTAATTATCCTAAATTTTGTGTTTATCATTTTCTTTGGTTTGTTTGTTTTGTTTTCAGGTTCACTTCATATATTTGTTTGTTTATCAACTTTTAAGTTCACTTCATATATTTGTATGCCCAAACAGTATATATTTTTTAGTTTCATAAAAAATCTATTATAGAGGTCAGGTGCAGTGGCTCACACCCGTAATTCCAGCACTTTGGGAGGCCGAGCCGGGTGGATCATGAAGTCAGGAGTTTGAGACCAGCCTGGCCAACATGGGGAAACCCCCATCTCTACTAAAAGCACAAAATTTAGCTGGGCATGGTGGCGCATGCCTGTAGTCCCAGCTACTTGGGAGGCTGAGGCAGGAGAATTGCTTGAATCCGGAGGTAGAGGTTGCAATGAGCCAAGATCTCGCCATTGTACACCAGCCTGGGCAACATAGTAAGACTCTGTCTCAACAACAACACCAACAACAAGATGTATTATAGTGGATGTTGGTTTGAGGGACTTACTTTTTTTACTCAATTTCATGTACTGAGAATCACCCACATTGTTTTCTGCACTTAGTTATTTTCACCGCTGCGCAATATCATGTTACCTGATTATACCACAATTTCTTGATTCATTTTCCTGGCAATGAGCTCCTCTTTTACATTTGGTCTTCCTATGAACTTATATTTTAGATTTACTTCTAGTGGAAATAAAAACCAGAAGGTTCTTTTTAAAAAATTTAACACAATATTTTGTTCTATCTTTTATACCTGGATTTAGATTTTGTATATTTACAGTAAATTACTAAAGTTTTTTTCTACATTTTAGTTTGAACTTTCTATTTTCTTGCCTTTATTATGTTTCTTTTATTTCTTCTTTCTAAACTTTTTTAGAAGTGAACTTTTTTTCATTTTTTTAACCTATGTTTATAGAAAATATGTACTTTGCTACTTTTAATGGTTGGCCTTAAAAGGCTAATATATGTATTTAAATTAAAATGTAAAACTACTGACTATTTCTACTTTGTTTCTGGATGATACAAGGACCTTGGAACAGTAATTCTGGTCACCTCTGTGGTAGATATGGAGGAATGGTGTTCAGTATCTATCACAAATTTTTTAAATGTACACGGGCTACAAGGCAAAAATGGTTTTCCAGCTCCTTGCAGCTAATGTTCCGGATATAATTTAGTTTCCACCAAACAGAGGCACCACCAATCAGAGTTGTAGTACAGAAGCGAGGTAGACACCATTCTTCGGCTATTTCTGCCGGCAGGTATGGTCAGGAGGCACGTGGTTACTCTAAAGCAGTGTTGTCAAAGGTCTAGTATCCAGTCAGTTGCTTCATGAATATTGTCAGACAAGATGTGAAGCGTTCATTTTAAGGCACCATGTTTTTGATGTTGTATCTAAAAACTCATCACTATTCTCAAGTTCATCTAGATTTTCTCCTACATTATCTTCTAAGAGTTTCATAGTTTTGCATTTTACATTCAGGTCTCTGATACATGCTTAATTAATTTTTGTGAAGGGTGTAAAGTTGGGTCTAGATTAATTTTTTTTTGCATATGGATGTCCAGCTGTTCCAGCACCGTTTGTTGAAAGGACTGTCTTTTCTCCATTGCGTTGCCTTTGTTCCTTTGTCAAAGACCAGTTGACTATATTTATGTGAGTCTGTAGCTGAGTTATCTATTCTGTTCCATTGATCTATTTGCTTATTATTTTGCCAATAGCACACTGTCTTGATTACTGTAGATTCCCAGTAAGTCTTGAAGTTAGGTAAATTTAATTTTCTGATTTTGTACTTCTCCTTCAATATTGAGTTGGCTGTGAGGGTCTTTTGTCTCTTCATATGAAGTTTAGAATCGGTTTGTTGATAGCCATAAAATAACTTGCTGAGATCTTGGCTGGGGATCTATAAATCAAGACGGAAACAGTTGGCATCTTGACAGTATTATATCTTGCTAACCATAAACAGGGGACATCTCACTTTTTATTTAGTTATTTCATCAGAGTTTTGTGTGGTTTTTTTGACATGGATGTTATACATATTTTGTTAGATTTTTATCTAAATATTTTATTTTAGAGAGAATAATTATAAATGACAATATATTTTTAATTTTAAATTTCTCTTATTACTGGTATACAGGAAAGTGATTGATTTTTGTATGCTAGCCATATATCCTATAACCTTGCTATGATTACCTATTATTTCCAAGACTTTTCTTGTCTATTCTTTATGATTTTCTACATAGACAATCATATTATCTATGAACAAACAATATTATTTTTTCTTTCCCAATCTGTATACCTTTTATTCTACCTCTGTTTTCAGTATTTGTTTATTACCATATATAATTTGCAGAGGGCAGTTATTTTCTTTAATCCCTTTGAAGTCATTATAAACCAATTTTTGGTTTATATTGTTTCTGTTGAGGTCTGCTACCAGTTTAATTTTTGTTTTATTATAGGTCAGTTCTATTTTTCTCTTACTGCTGTTAAGATTTCCTCTTTGTCTTTAATCCTATGTAGTTATATTACAATGTTTCTGAAGGTTTTTTTTTTATTCCTACATCTAATTGTTTGCATCTTGTGTGTTTAATAAATTTTAGACATTTTTCACTATTTTATTTTCTAATATTGCATCTTTTTTCATTATCTTTAATCTTTGGTTTGTTTAAATCCAAATAGGCATAAGTTAGAGCATCTCATTCTATTTTTATTTTATGTTTTCTATCTCTTTCTCTCTCTTACATTTGTTTCAATATCTTGTGCTCTATCTCCCAGTTCACTTATTATCTCTTTAGCTCTATCTAATCTTTTGTTTAGATTTATGTGCTGAAAATTACATTTTTTATTTCTAGAAGTACTTTTTGATTCTTTCTCATATCTGCCTGGTTTTGCTTGAGAGTATTATGTTCCATACTCATGTTTCTGATTTCTATATTTCTGAAGACACTTTAGTCAAACATTTTTTTAGTGTTTCTCTAATAATTCCAATATCAAACAGAGAGGTGTCTAGCTCTGACTTTCCTTATTTCTGATAATTTTTATTTTTTTTCTTGAACAATGTGACTAGGAGCTCATATTTGGCTGTTTTTATACGTACAAATTCTGAAGCGCCTAGGCTGAGATGCATTCTTTTAGAAGGAATTTGTGTTATCGCTTTCCAAGCATCCTGGAACATCCCTGACCCCAAAATATTTTAATTTAATTTACCAAATTGCATTTTCCTGGACTATGCAAGTGATATTAATTTGAATCCTTTTTCTGTACATGGGTAGTCATATGGCTGCTAATTTCCAGAGAATTTTTTTTCCACCTCAAGCCAAGAACTTAGACGTATTTTTTGCTAGCTTCTTTTTCCAGGGAACAGATTTTTTAAAGCCCTCTTTTTACTGTAGCTATACCCCTTCATAACTTCAGGGTATGTGGAGGTCTTGGTTCTTTCTACACACTTTATGTGGGCCAAAGTTTTTGTCTGTCATTCTCCCTCATGGCTGCTAAAACCTAAGTGTTGAAGCTCCTAATACTGGCAGATCCCTTCAATGTAGCCCATGTCTCTATTACACACACATCACTCTTGTTTAGTTCACTCATTATTTTTGGCTCCTGTGGATTTCTTTTATTTCTGTTGTTGGTGAGTGTGACCCTACATATGAATTTCAAAGATTTTTAGTAAGTATTAAGCAACATAGCTAGATGTTTGCAATAAAAAGGCTTTTTGGAATTTCTTACTCATAATATTGCTGAAGTGGTAATAGAGTTTAGAACCATGAAACATTTGGAAATTATTTGAAGATAATAATGCTTATAATAGTTTTATGTACCAAAATCCACATAATAACTTACTCAAAGGTTTTTGGTGCAGTGATATAGAAGATCTTAAAGGAGTATTAATCCAGTTTTATTAACATTTGATATTATGTATATAATTGTTCAATGTAGATTAGCCAGTGTTAATATTTTGTCGGCAAATGTTCAAGTCTCAACTGGGAGGAACTGTGAATAAAGAGAAGCATGAGACATTTTAAAGGAATTAAATTTGATATTTGGATTCTTGGATTTCTGAACTTGCCTTTGACCTTTCTGTCTTATGTTTATCTGTAGCCACAAATTTCAAATCTGTCAACAGTTTTTATTTAAGACAAAGAACACTTTTCTTGAATCCTGAAATTTCTGTGCCATAATAAGTTGGATTTGATCTGTTCACTCCAGAGAATACACATGCTCCAAGTGTGTAATCCCAGGATCCTCCTTCTGCCAGGAGGAATGAGGATGCATGTGAATCCCTTAGGGCCTCTGCTCAAATTGCACAATCCCTGAAAGCTTCTAGTACCACCAGCAAGAACAGCAGAGCTACAGGTTTTCTGTGAATCCACAGAATCTCTGACTTAGAGTTTTGAGCATGATTTTTCTGTTCCCTCCTTCTTCCCCTGCCTTGTCCCCTTGTCTGTGCCAGAGTCAAGGGGAAACATCAAATTCCCATGTAAGTGGTGACCGTGATCTCCCCACCCTATGGCTTACTGGACTTCTGGCCTCTCCCTGTTCTGGGCAACCTCTGAGGAGAGGATGTTCATCCCCTTCAGGCCCTCAGCAGCAAGCAGTCTAGTTGCTGGGCAGAAACTCTGCCTCATTCATAAGCGTTCTGTACTGGGGTTGAGTGAGAGCTCTGTTTTTTCTTGCTCTGTGGAGGTGGTAAGCAGGATAGCTCCTAAGCAACACATTTGTTAAAGCCTGTCTGCCAGCAGCCCAACTTGTCCTCACCCTGCCATGCGTTCGCCCATGAAGCTTTCTAGACACATTGCACCTGTTGACAGAGGGGCCATGGCCACAGGCCTGGCTGGCTCAGCACCCCTCCGGCAGGAGAGGGTGAGCAGTGTCAGAATCTCATGCAGCAGCCCCAACCCTGGCCCATGGGCAGGGCAGAACAAACCAGAGGAGCTTCTGGAAAAATCTGAATGCCTGCTGTGAATGAACATTGTGCCAGTTAAGACTTTCCACAGGCGAAGGCAAAGAACTGTAAAGACTTCCTTCCTCTATCTGAACGTATAACCCACTCCCATGAAATGCCTTTAGCCAGCAGTTGGTCAAGGCATCAGGCTTACAGCAAAATCTCAAGGTCTGTATCACGGTCTTTCCCTCTCTTCCCTTAGGCGTCTCTATTCCAAGCTTTTACTTTGAGCCCTCCTTTAAAAAAAAAAAAAAGGTATTTGTCATCCAGAGATATATGTATAATATCATTTCAATATATGTCCTCTATAATTATAATCTAGGTGCATGCTTCCTATCATTTTAAATCTTAGATTTTAGTTCATAATGATTCCAGTTTTCAAAGCCTTCTGGTTTGCGCTGTACATTAAAATAGCCACAATTCTTGACTTCCTTTCTCAACAAAACTGAATTCCAGAACAAGCCAATTCATTCATACATGTAACACTGTTGAGCATTTGCTACTGCCAGGGACTGGGCTAGGTGTGAGATATATGAGTGGAAATATCAGACAAGATCCCTCCCCACACAGTGTTTACATTTTAATTGGAGAGACAGAGCAAAGTAGCTATACAAATAAAATAACTACAAACTGGGATGGTTGCTATGCAAGAAACATGCAAGGGGCTGAGCTGAGACTGTAGAAGTTTTACTGTATTTCTTATCAAGATATATCCTAATAATATGTCTGTTTTTCTGTTTCCTCATTAGACTGTAAGAACCTCTAAGGTCACAACTAAGACTTTTTCCTCTTGCTCTCCCTTGTACTTAGGAGAGTGTCTGATACATGATGGGTACCGAGAAAAATGTGTGCTGAATGGACGTAAGACGGTCTGTGTTGATCAATGAGTTAGCAAAGGATTGGGGCTTCATTTTGAGAAATGGTTACACTTTGCACCAAATAGGAAAAGCACTGAGCACCATCTACATCTCGCATTGTTTCCTTAGTAACTTTTTACAGTTAATATTCAAGTTCTCTGTTTTTATCCGAAATCAATTCAACCCATGAGCAAGTGTAAGTTTTATGGAAGAATAAAGAATCCAGTTTTCTGAATTATTTTCTGGCCAGACACAAATGACACACACAATACTGGTGCTGTTAGTTTTAAGCTGTGCCATCAACGCTGGAGGAAAACCCGAGACCAGACGGTGGAGGTGTTTCTGGAAGCTTTAGTGATAATTAAGTTCCCTGTTCTCAGGTTTCTTGTCGTCTTCCTTTTAGCTGCCAGCACAGCAAGTTTCAGTCCTGACTACTGCAGAACTAACTGAGCAGCTGGTTTTATTCCTGTCCCTTCCCCCTCTCCCCAGGCCCCACCTCCTTTTCAGTCGCTCCCTATAATTTCCGGTCACTCTGCAACTTCCCCAGGGGCACTGGGTATCTCTAAGCATATTCCACCATCTCCAAGGCAACATTTGCCTTCATAATTGTGTGGCTTCTGGTTTCTGAAAGATACGTATGCTGGATGAGATCTGGGAGAATAAGATTTCCAAAGACTAGAAAATGTGCTCCTTTTGGGAAACTGAAATGAGAGTAATTATCACCTTCAACGGACTGACTTTCAAGAGGCTGAGGCCAGAGGGGCAAAGTAAATAAGTGAGGAAGATGGAAAACGGCAGGCCCAGGGCCAGAAGCCCGGCCACCCGGCTCTGGCCACAAGTGCCCTGCCTCCTCCACCTACATACTTACTGCAGCTGTTCTTCAGTCTTGCAGCACTGAATGTACACAACCTTGCTTGAAATTGAGAATCAGAAGTTCCATTTTAGTTGGTCACAATCATAATTTTACAAATATTATGGAGCACCTGTCAAATGCGCGGATACTATTATTTTTTAAAAAATCAATAAAAGACATAGCTCCTGCCCTTGAAAACCTCACAATAGGGAAAGCAATTTTAAAGCTGATCTTGTTATTTAACAAAGGCGGAAAGGGTCCTACTGAAGGAAACATGATCTCCCAGTTGAATAGCTCATTGGAGGAAGAGCTGAGACTAAACCTCAGGTCTCCTGACTTCCAGACTGATGGGTATTCTGCAATATCCTACAGGCTGTGTGAAACCACAGTGAGAACCATGTAGGGAAACAGGAGCTGGGGCTTGTGGTGCTGCACATTAACTATATCTAAAAGGAAAGAGGATGAAAAATATGGCAAACATCAGGGTAGATCCTGGGAAGAGATGAGTCCTGAGCAAAGATTTACAGGAAGGTTGCATTTGGGGAGGAGAGACACACACACACACACAGAGAGAGAGAGAGAGAGAGAGAGGGAGGGAGAGAGAGAAAGGGATGGAAGGGGATCATTTTGGATGGAAGCAAGAGCATGAAGTCATAGGAATAAACCAGATAGCTTCCAGGGCTGCTAAGGAGACCCACGTGCCTGGAGTGGAAGTGTTTCAGGAGAGTACAGAAGTCCCATAGAACGAGTGGGGTCAGCTCAAAAGTTCAACACACACAATTGAGTACCCTATGTATGTCAGGCACCACATTAGGCACTGGGGAGAGGGAGATGAATGAGAAATGTCATCCTATTGTAGCGGTTTTACCGCTTTGGCCACTAGAATCTTGATACTAAAAGCCAGGTAGGGTTTGCCAAATCTACCTACAGAAAAACAAAACCCAAAGGGAACTTTAAGAACTTTATGAAAGATGACAGGAGGGTGTGATGAAAATGGTTTTGAAAACATACTTTGTTATAAGACCAGATAGTTCTTGATCTACATCTGGGGACAACAACATCTAAAAGATAGACATTGATGCTGATGGCCGGGCACCAGTTCATGCTAACTCAAGCAGGCAACCACCCTCAGCCTGTGGAAATCAAAGAACATTTTCTGAACTAGGCTCTTCCTGCCTCTCCCCTGGCTCCCCTTGGTTCTGATCACATCTGAATGGGGATGTTTATTCCTTGCTTCAAAAGGCTCATTCCTAATTGGTACTTTGCCCGATTTTTCTTTGCTTGTTCTTTAACGCACTTGCTTGCTAGTGAGTTGATTTTGTCTTTCTAGGGTACTCTGTGAACTCTGCAGTGAGTGTGTGATACTGGAGTCCAAGAGCAATGTCTGTATCCTCTTTACCAAGCCACATCTTTTCTTCTGGCTGCCAGATACTTTACAACGAATTATCATTATTCTGTCTGCTGTGTTGGTGGGAGGTTTCTCGGTTTTTTGTTTTTAATTCTTGGAGAAAATGTCACTTCCTATACAGAGGACGAGATTAAAACAAATGTCGCAATAGCCTTTTTGCTACACCATTTAGCATCCACTGTATTCAAGACAATGTGGTGGAGATTAGAAAAATCAGTTGAACTCAGTGATTTGCTGGTGTAAATGAAGAGAAAGGGATGGAAATGATCGAACAGTTCAAAACATATGTCCTGCTAGTTTCTCAGGCCGGATAAATTGTGACTTTCCTCTCCTGTTTCAAACTCTACTCTCAGAAGCACAGGACACACACTCCCCTGGAACACCCAGCAAAGAACACAGCTGCCTGGGGAGCTTATGAAGGTGCCCTCTTCAGGAAGTCAGAGTCATCTGGCATGATTAATTGAGCTCTGTACATTTAAGTCAGAAAACAAAGAATGTACCACAAGTCATAAGAAGTATAAAAAGGAAACGACTTATTTTTAATATTTTTCTCATTTACTTTTCTATTATGGAAAAATTTAAATATAAAAAAACAGCTTAGAAAATAAAGTTCATATGCTCAAATATACTCATTTTTATTTCACCCTTTTTATTTTATTTTATTTTATTTACTTTTGAGACAGTCTCACTCTGTCACCCAGGTTGCTATGGTGCAATGTTGGTTCACTGCAACCTCTGCCTCCTGGGTTCAAGCAATTCTGCCTCAGCCACCCGAGTAGCTGAGATTACAGACATGCACCACCATGCTTGGCTAATGTTGCATTTTTAGTAGAGCAGAGGTTTCTCCATGTTGGTCAGGCTGGTCTTGAACTCCTGACCTGAGGTGATCCTCCCGCCTAGGCCTCCCAAAGTGCTGGAATTACAGGTGTGACCCTTTTTATTCTATTTCACACTTTACTTATCTGTTTATTTATTTTAATAATTTTAACTTTTATTTTAGATTCGGCTGGGGTACACGTGCAGATTTGTTACATGGGTATATTGTGTGATACTGAGGTTTGGGACACAAATGATCCTGTCATCGAGTGATCATAGCACCCAATCGTTTTTCAGCCTCTGCTCCCCTCCTTCTCGCCCTGCCCAGTCATCTCCAGTATCTACTGTCTATCTTTATGTCCATGAGCACCCAGTGTTTAGCTCCCACTTGTAAGTGAGGATATGTGGTATTTGGTTTTCTGTTCCTTCAGGCATTACTTATAATGCAAATAATACACAGAGTAATCCATTAGACAATTTACATATTATATATATATACATATGAGAAACATGCTCAAAATGTTTTATAAATAGGTTTATTATATCAAAAGTATTTGAAGACAGTTGTGTTAACAGTGGTCAATACTCATGTTTAGGAGCTATAATAAGAAATGATAACATGTGTTGATGCTTACCTGTGCCAGGCTCAGTGTAATTGGCTACCCCGTGAGGCAGTGTCAACCAAGCCTGGACTGTGCACTTTTCCTCTAACTGGCGTAGAAAATCTGAACCGATGGCCTCAAATTAGACATTCAATTCTACCTCCAAAAACAAAGAATCTTTCTAAACACAAGTGCTAACCTTCTCAATACATTTTTTAAAAATCTAAGTTCATATAATATTCATATTAAATAAATATATAGTACCTTGGGGAAGGCATTGCATTTTTTTAGAACCTGTGTTAGCATCTGTAAATGAGAGAGCTGAAGTGTCTATGGTCTTTAATATTCCTCCTAGCCCTACTATTTTACGAGCCATTTCTCTGAGGCTGTAAATTGCTAAGGCCAAACAGCCCATCCAGTGCATTAGTTATGATTATATTTGCTTTTTTAGCAAGAGACTTACACCTGCAGCACGCTGTTACGTGAACCTTTATCACAATCATCAGCATTTATTGAGGGCCTCTGTTCTCTGGCAAATGTCACCAAACATTACCAAGAATGAATGTGAGGAAGGCCACATTTTGCAGATTCCGTTCATAACTCTGGCAATCTCAGATCACACACAGACTGCCAGTGCCTGGTCATGCCATTGTCCTCCCTGTCACCCTCTCCCCTTGGTAGGAGTTGCCTTGACATGTGGGGGCTGGCACCCTGCTCAGCTGGCTGTAGGGAGCCTTGTAGCACTTAGAGGGATGGGTATGTGGGCTAGATTCCTTTGGGTAAAGTGATAGGCATGTCACACTCTGGTGTTCAGGCTCTGACATGCCGCAGATTAGCAGGCGTGCCTCTGGTAAGAGGCGTGTGACTGACCTTTTGGTCCATGTCCTGAAACCCTTGAATTCTCCCTCACATTCTGTACAGCCATATCCACCCAGTTAGAGCCTATTTTTTTTTAATGCTTCAAGTGCAAAAAATGAAAATGCGTAACAGTGACTACGGCTCACTGACTTCTGAATGACGTATTTCCATTTTTCCATTAGACAAAGCTTAGAGAAGTTGCAGAGACTGAGAACTGTGATCTAATGAGTAAGTTCAATGTGCTCAACATAGAAGATAGTAGAGCATAGTAGTTTTTAAAAATAGGCTTTGGTGTCAAGCAGACATGGGCTTGATTCTCATCCCTACCATAATCACTGGCCATTTTACCCAGGGCAAGCTTATTTTTTACAAGATTAGAATAAGTACTTATTTTATGGGGTTGATGATAGAATTAAATGATTTAATACATGTAGCTACTTAGGAGAATACCTGGTATCTGGTAAGCATCGAAAAACTAGAATTAATTGCCACCATCATTGATAATGCCTTTATTGAGTTATAAAGCCAAAGAGTTTCCCACGTTTCAGTGGCAAATTCATCTTAAATATTGATTGATATAATCAATAATTGCAAAATGAATGGTTGGGTGCCAGATACATACAGCTTGTCCTGTTCACCTCTGAGCATGTCAGTAACAGGGACTACTTTACCTACAGCCACTTAGACCTCACACAGAGGTGATAAACTTGAGGCCCAGCTGCCACTCAGTTCCCCTCGGTGTGACCCAATCAATACTACGTGTCATCACATGCCTCCTCTCCACTAAAGATATAATGCAGATTTATAATAGGATTGTTACAGAGACCTCTAAACTCAATAGTTCAGATAAATGTTCTGAAAGAAAAGGCAGAACAAATTGCCTTTGCAACATTTTCAGTTTAAAACTATATTTTCGTGTGTGACCTAGGTTCTCTTAATTGACCAAGAACTCTTGTGTATAATCTTTTTGCGCTTCCATTCTGTTCAGATCAAAGGAATTTTCAATTGACATGTAAGAAAAATAGTCATATGCTCTAAATAAATAATTGGTCCGCCAATCTTTACGAAATACTCCTCTACCAAGTTCATCTCTTGATAGCTTACTGGATAAGGGGGGTTTCTCATTATATGACATGGTACCTACTTCACCGGAGTATTGAACATGTTCAGTAGAAAGAGACAGAAGAACCCACTGTTCCTTGATTTGTATTAACCACAAGCATCTGGAGAAAATAATAGCCGAAGCAGTGGGCCTGATAACCTACTGGCCTTTTGCTTAGAATAAGAGAGACAGAGATGACTGTGGGAATTAGTCAAGGTACAAATCACATCGTCTTCTTGTGCAAACAGATTGCCTGGGGAGTAGTTTCCAAGCTTTTTCAGTCTATAGAAAATGCAGAAAAATAATAAAACTGTATATATAATACAGTGGCAGAGAGATGAGGCTGCTCATGAGTGAGGTGGCCATCCTGGGAGCTCTCAGCTTCTCAAACCTGAAAATTTTGGCACATTTATAACCAATAAGAGATACCTTGGGTGAAAAGCTCAGGGGTTTAGGTTAACACTAAATCCATCTACTCTGGATCTATGCATAACCCCAGAAGAAATGTTTAAAAGCTAAGTTATTTTGGGGCATATTAAAAAATAAACACAAAGAAAACCCAAGCAAAGAGAAACAGTTTCCCAGGCCCCCCTCCCCAGGTGTCTAAAAGATAAAGGAGGTGTACTATAATGCTTAAAAGATTTGACTCTGGACTCAGACATGAATTCATTTCCCATGTACGACACCAATTAGCTTTGAGACCCTTGTGCAAATTACCTAATCTTGCTCAGCCTCAGGTTCCTGTTCTTTCGAAAGTCATGTGAACCTCAGTGACATGTTAAAATAATTAAATAAGGTAATGCATGCATAGTACTTAGTACAGCACACGAAGTTAATCAAGTTCTGCTTTTCTTATGTGTGTCACTCTGAAATAATAATTGCATGGGACTTTTGCTTTACACCAAGATAAGCGTAGGTCAAAGGAGATAAAAAGCAAAGAAACAAAGCAGTCACTGGTTTTGCTCACCTTAGCCTCAACCAAGAAATGAAAGCACAGTGTTAGTTATCCTTCATATTCTGACTCTGTTTTCCTGATCCATGCATAAATTTCAGTTCTAGGCATGGACATGTGTAGACAGTTTTAGTTTGTAAAGGTAAATCAGATTTGCATTCAATTCTAATCCCACAGGTCTAGTTCCAGAATCAGAGGCTAAGGGACTTTCTGGTTTTGTTGCCAATGTGCCCAGCAAATTAAGTCCAAGGAAACACTAGGTTGCTGCAGAGAAAAAGGTTTAATTGTAGGGCCTGCTGAAGGAGGAGGTGGGAGGAAACCTCAAATCCGTCTCCTCAGGAGTTTGAAGCTGGGGGTCTAAGGGTTTTGAAGTGGGCCAATGTGTGGAGATTGTTGATTGGCTGAAGAGTTCAGGGTGAAGACATGGGACAGGAAGACTAAGACACTGTATTCTCAAGCTGATTCTCTAGAAGGGTATTCAAACTAGTTGATATCAGCTGTTTCTGCTGTTTTTTCAGAATTTAGAATCTGCAAGCCATCTTAAGCAACTCTTAAATAAAAGTCTTATGATTCTAATGTCAGGAATCCTATCCATCCTAAACAAAAGCCTCATGACCCTCTTGTCAAAAATCCTATCTATAGGATCAATGAGGGTGCTCAGGGTCAGCATCTAGTGTTATGTGACTTTCGGTTCCAAGGAAGTAGGTCAACGTGCAGCCTGATTATTGTTTAGTTGTCACTACATTTCTATCTAGAATTCCCGTTAGCTCTGTGAGGATGGCCTTAGTTTGAGGTTCTCACAAGAGAACCTGCCTCACAAGGCAGTTTCAATGGCACACTGTCTTCTCCTGACTTTAAATACCTTATGACACTCCACTTATTTGAACCAATGTCTGTCCAGCCTCCCAGGGGACAACCTTTGTGCCCCCAGTTGCTTGAAAGGAGTAGAAACTCTGCAGTTCTGCAGCTCCTTTGCAATGTCCCAACGCATACCCCTCGGCAGACCACATCCCTCACCCAGGGCTGGGCTGGAACAGGCTCTGATCCAATTTCTGCCTTCTGAGTGAAAACTGGACAAACGGGTTCCTTGAAGCTCCTATTTCCTCCATCCAGAAGGATGTTTCACTCTGTTCTTTGAACATGAGGGCTATTTCTTTGGAATTTACAAACCAAAAATTATCTGAGATAGGTCTCAATCATTTTGCTTATTTTGCCAAGGTTAAGGACATGCCTAGAAGAAAAGAGCATGGGTCACAGAACGATGTGTCATCTGTGCCTTTCTCTAAAGATGAATTTGAGGGCTTCAGTATTTTAAAGGGGAAAAGCCGGCTGGAGGGGAAAGACAGACGGTATATAATTCACACGTTGCAAGAGAAAAGGAGCAGGTAGGGGAACAGTCAGCTATGTATTCCTCTCACGCTCAGTAAATTGGAACCTTACGTTAAGTAAGGTGAACATAAGAGCTATCACTTGTGGAGATATTTAGCCTTTTATCTGTAGCTATCTGCTTAGGGACAAAAGGAAAGGCAATTTCTTGCATGATTCAGTTTTCAGCTTAATTTTTTCCTTTTGGCATAGCTAGTTGGAGTCCCAAGTTTTTACTTTCCTTTCACAAAGAGCATTGCAGTTTGCACGTGGTTCTGTAACAGCTACATCCGTACTTTTGGTAACCTCTCCACATTTGTAGTTTCATTGGAAATGGCCCTTATGGAAAGAAACTTCTCCCCAGCCGGCATGAAACTGTGTGTATCATGGGACAGGCATGATCCTCTTGCCCCTTGTGAGCCCTCTTGCCACAAAGTATTAGGAAAGAGATTTGGTTAGCAGGAATATATTGTAGCAGATTTGACACAAGTTGGAAAACAGGTATGCAAGAATTGCCACATTTGATTACTTTTTTATTTTTAAAAACTATTTTATTATTATTACTTTTTTAGAGACTGAATCTCACTCTGTCACCCAGGCTGGCATGCAGTCATGCAATCTCAGCTCACTGCAACCTCTGCCTCCCAGGTTCAAGTGATTCTCCTGCCTCAGCCTCCTGAGTAGCTGAGATTACAGGTGCCCGCCACCACACCTGACTAATTTGTTTATATTTTTGTAGAGACAGGGTTTTACCATGTTGGCCAGGCTTGAACTCCTGATCTCAAATGATTCTCCAGCCTCAACCTCCCAAAGTGCGGGCATTACAGGTATGAGCTGCCACATCCAGCCTGGTTACTTCTTTAAATCAAATTAAATTCTACTCTCCACCCAGACTGGGACAAAATTCAAAGGCAATCATCATTGAGGCTCCCTTCCCCTCCAACATACACCTCCCCAAAGAGTCTCATATATTCAGAGAAATCCCTCTGGTCTCTAATCCACTACAGGCACTTTAGAAATGCAGATTCATTCAGTCGGCATGTTTCTTTGAAGTCCAGTAGCCTGGAGCCTCTGACTCCACCAACTGGTTGAGCATTGCTAGTTGCCCCCATTCCTTTCCCACCCCGGGGCAATGTGCAGGAGCAGACCAACACAGGAGACCCACAAAGCCCTGTGTCCTCTCTGAGGGCCTCCCCATTTTGCGGCTCTGATTCTGTTTCACTTTCTCCGCCCTGGTTTAACCACTTCGATATGAACTCACTTCCCAGAAAACAAAAGCCAAGGAAGACAATTCTTAGGTGGCAACTTCTGCTTCCATTGTACAACACATACCTCCCCTAAGGCAAGGAAGCCTGCCCATTTTCTTGGAACAGGCGATAACACACGAGGAAGACAGAGCAAAATATCTCAGTGAATTACCCTGCTACAATATATAAGAAATTTAGGCTGTTTCCAGGTTTGGATTGTTCGTTTGGTTGGTAATGGCTACTATTATAAAAGGGTAATGAACATTCTAGTACATATATTTGTTTACCTATTTATGATGAACTCCTTGGGGTAAATTCTTAGAAGTGAGATTGCTGGGTCAGAGGGTATACACAAAGAGCATTTTAATAAATATTGTTAAACTAAACTTTCAAAACTAGTAATTTACATTCCCACTAACAAGGCATGATTTCTCATTTCCCAGGATCTTTATCAAACCAAGTATTGCCAAGCTTTTTTTTTTTCCTTTGTTTTTTTCTGAGCCGGAGTCTCACTCTTATCACCCAGGCTGGAGTGCAGTGGCGTGATCTCAGCTCATTGCAACCGCTGCCTCCTGGGTTCAAGGGATTCTCCTGCCTCAGTCTCCCAAGCAGCTGGAATTACAGGCATCCGCCATGATGCCCGATAATTTTTGTGTTTCTAGTAGAGACAGGGTTTTGCCATGTTGGCCGGGCTGATCTCAAACTCCTGACCTCGGGTGATCCACCCACCTCAGCCTCCCAAAGTGCTAGGATTACAGGCGTGAGCCACCGCACCCGGCCATTGATAGACATTTTTAAAATCTTGATTTTGTTTGCATTTCTTTAATTGTCAGTGAGGCCAAATACTTTTTCCCATATAGTATTTAGTCATACTAGTTACCTACGTACATCTTGTTTGTCTGTTGGAGTGTTCTTATTATTGATTTGCATGACTTTTGGTATATTAAGGCTATTAGCCCATGATTTGGTGCTGTTCCCTAAAGTATAAGAGAGTCCTCTAAAACTCCATAAAATTAGACATCTTCCTCTTCAACTAAAATGGGGCAGTTACTTTGACAGAGCAGTCATACCTGTATTCAGTGAAGAACTTCAGCTACAGAACCTGGACCTGCCAAGCTCAAAGGAGACCCCAGTCATCCAGGAGCCTAGGCCCTACCTGGCTTTCTCACCACCTGCTGTGCTCACCTTCAGAAGGGAAAATGTTCTGTGTTGTTCATAGTGCTAAAACCTTCTACACTCACCTAGTAAGTGGAGAGCTTAGGGTGGGGAGTGCTGGTAATGCACAGGCGGTGGCCTGTAATCCTAGCACTTTGGGAAGCCAAGGCAGGCGGATCACTTGAGGTCAGGAATTCAAGACCAGCCTGGCCAATGTGGTGAAACTTTGTCTCTACTAAAATACAAAAATTAGCTGCGTGTGGTGGCACACACCTGTAATCCCAGCTACTTGGGAGGCTGAGGCAGGAGAATCGCTTGAAACTAAAAGGCGGTGAGCTGAGATTATGCCATTGCACTTCAGCTTGGGCAACAAGTGCGAAACTTTGTCTCATGAAAAAAAAAACAGAAAGAAAGTAACGTCAAAAATCACAATTTCTTTTGCACCAACCTAATAGTTTGTTTCCTACATTCATAATTGAAAGAAATGCTGTTTTATTTGGAATTGTTGGAGGCTAAAGAAAATAAGATAATTTTTTTCCCAACCAAGTTTATGGTCGTTCTGAATGCTGGGGGGTAGGTTAAGAGCCTTTTTATAAGAGGCAGAACAACTAGTGTTAGTTCAGAGGAGAATTCTGCTTCAATGCTTCCCTTGAGAAGGCCCTAAAACTTGTACTTGTAATGTTTTGTGCTGTACAGATGTTTTACATTTTTAAAGATTCTAATTTTAACTTCATCACTTCCATGTTTCTCCCATGCTCCTGCTTTTCTGGTTGACGAGTGCTTTTGCTCCAAGGGACGCAAGGGCAAAGATGAGACGGAGCTTCAGGGGCTTCTCTCCAATGATGTCATTGAGGCCTACAAGAACAGGGCACGAAGCAGTCTTCTGGAGAGTTGTCTGCAGCGTTGAGCAGAACATGACAGCCGAGCAAAACTGGAGAAGTTATAGACAAGGGCTGATACTTAATAAAGGCTCTTCCCAACCAACAATTATGTGTGTCTTTTTCCATTGGACAGAGTCACTTCTGGGTCCTTGATGTTTCTCTTTGGAATCTTTCTAAGGGCATTTCTGACTGTATGTACCTCCATTGTCATAAGATACTCTATTCTCAATCTTATGACTAAGCAACTAGTCCCCTACCTAGAATATGGTCTAGTTATGACCATCTTGTATACACAAGCATTCTAATTTTATTCTAATTTTATTCCACATTTTGAAGAAAGTATTATTGAGAGAAATTATGCTTTAAACGTGGTCACTGTAAATTCATTGGAACAATGGAAATTACCAGGTTTTGTCTTTGACAAATGTTCCCTCTGACCCCTTTTCCTTGCTATCTCATATGATTTCTGATCTCACCTTAAATGCCACTTATTCATAGAGTGAATAGGTCCCATATTACATTATCAGGACTTATCATATTTTAATTACATAATTTTTAATTTAATGATCAGCCCAATGTTGATCCCTCTTGCTAGATTCTAAGTTCCATGATGATAGTAACAATGTTTGCCTTGCTTGCTTCAATATCCTCAATGCCTAAGTTGAAATCTGGCACATGGTAAGAGTTCCATAAATCTTCATTGATTAAACAATAATTATCGTTATCTCTAAAAAGAGAAACAGCATCATATCAAGTTATAAGCTTGGTCTGAAGTCAGAATTCCTGGATCTAAATCTTTCTATACCACTTACTAGCTGCGTGACCTTGGGCATATTATTAAGTTGGTCAGTGCCTTAGTTTACTTGTTCATCAAATGGGAACAACAGTAGCAACAGCATAAGTTTTTATGAGGATTAATCATACAATGTAACCATAAAACTCAAAATCAGCTGTTAGTATTACAATCATCATTGGAGGAGAGTTATTTGAAAGAAAATAAAGATAAGACATTGAAAACATTAAAACGCTCACTTCACATCGAGTTCTTTCTGAAGACAAAAATCTAAAAAAAAAAAAAAGCTTCAGAGAAGTCATGTTTGGCAAAGATTTCTATAAGCATCAACTCTCTAGTAAGTGAGAAGAACTAGACCCACACCTTTTTCAATAGATGAGCTTTTTATTATTTTAGCCAAAAATTCTCCCATTGGAAGAAAGTTGCATGGTCATAAATGGACTTCTAACAATACCAGCAAATTCTCTGATGCAGCAGCTCCTTTCTGCCAGAGTCATAGCTGGATTAAGTAAGAGAGCTGTTAGGACAACAGCTATCAGATGCCTTGCATTTGCATCCAAACTACTGGCTGGGAATATCAATCATCATTTCCAAATTCATGCCAAATGCCACGATGTGATAAGAAGCATCATCTTTATTCCCATCATTGCATCTCAACTAGTCATATTTACCAGTTGTTAAGCACCTGCCAGTTGAAACATCATGAAGAGTTTATTTCTTGACCTATGAGCGCTTTCTGATCCCAAGGTATATCTGATTCACATACCTGTGCTTGGCTTGGCAACATTTCTGCGACCAAAAAATAAAAAGCCAAAAATATCAACTCTTCAACCATTAAAGAAATGAGTAGTTCGTGACCACTGGAATAAGCAACACATATATCATTTGGATGAAAAGATAACTACCTCTTCTCCCATGTATCTTTCCATTACATCAAAATTCTTCAAAAACTAAAAATAACAGTCCTCTTACTGTCTACCTGAGAAGCCACACCTGTTTCTTCCTGCAAATCTACTCAAGATGCTTCCAGAAGACTGACCTGATCCTGGAAGGATATCAGAATGACTCAAACACAGTACTCAGAAGACCTAGTTCTCCCTGATGGCCTTCAGTGCCTCAGGCATTTCTTGTAATAAATGGTTTCCACGCTCAGAAATAGATGAAAGCCAGGTCTTGCACCTTTCTGGAATCAGGAAGAGTGATTACAACAGGTATAGATAAAAATTCAAGACCATAAAAGGAAGAAAAACAAAGATGGGTATGCACTGGAAAAAGCAGTAGAGAAAATAAAACATAGAATACCTCAGAATAACAAGAACCTGGTTTTGCTTAAAAACAGAGTGGAAGCAGTTTGAATCATGATGCAGCAAAAATAAGAGACAAACCCTCGCTGCCACTGACTTCGCCCTTTCCGTTTGTGTTTGCACATCAGCCGAATTCAAAATGGCAGCGAGCAAGGCTGAGGATGCCTCCAGAAAGCCAGACAAAGCCAGCTTCCTGCCGCAGGGAGCCATGATGAGTTTCCCCATTCGAAGGACTCATTGACCCCTGAAAACCGTCCTCCTGTGGGGGTGATCCCCACTCTATACAGAACAGCCCTCCTGGAGTATCTAAGAGAAGAGGTTCTTTAAGTGGCAGCACAAGGTGACAAATGTCACCCTTCTCACCTGTGACCTGCCATTCCTAGCAATACAGATTTGGAGTCTCTCTTGTAAGACAATCATTGCTATGAGAAGTGTAATTCCATACATCTACAGTTCTTTGATGGGAAAGAAAGGATATGTGCCTGGATTTCTTATGACTTCAGAAATGTAAATATTTGAATGCCTATCCAAGATCAGTGATGCCAGCAGAAGGCTTCACTGTGAAAAAACACAATTTTGCCTTTAATTTTATTTTAGCAACTTAGAAGTTTAATAGCCTTTTTACAAACTGATTTCAGCATTTGTTAATTATTTGTAGGTGTTAATGCAGCATTGAAGAAGCTATTGATTTTGAAGTTGTGGGTTTTTAGTGAGTTTACTCTTTTACATCATGATGCAGAGGTTGTAGCAACAAATACATGATTTCACACAGATTTGCTTCCACCTTAGTGGATAAGAAGCTCAAATCTAAAACTTTAAAAAAAAAAATGAAGAGGAAGAGGTAGGTATAAGAGAGGTCTCTACCAGGAAGCAAAGGGGTTTATTTGAGGACAAGGTAGTACAGGCTACTTTTGGAAGGTGGGTGAAGGGAGTGATATTGTTGAGAAGAACAGACATATTTTCCAAGCAAGCCAGCTGGAGGGGGACTTGACAGGTTGCTGTGAATTTACTTCTGGCAGCACCAAACCTTAGAACAAGAATTTCTTTGGTTGCCTTTGGGTAAAGAAGCTACAGCATGACAGAGCTTAGTAATCTAAAAAAAAAAAAAAAAGAACAGATAAGAAAGTAGTCCATTCTTCTGAGCCAGGCCCTGCAGATAGCAGTCCCAGTAAAGATGGTGACATCTCTGGGCAAGGAGCCAGCTTAATGCCCCCAAAAGTCACCAGCACTCACTAAATGTTAAAGAACACAAATACTGGAATCACTTTAAAAATATCTCACTGTTTCTCTTCAATCGGGTTGAATTTCATTTCGCAATATGAACTACATTCCTGCCAATTTTAAAGTTTACAGCTCCAGCTGTTAGGGAGTTATGTAAGAGCAAAAGTGATCAAAGAGCCTCAAGAGTGGAAAATGCATTTTTTCCCCCTTGGTTGCATAACTCCTCAAATGGAATGGGCAATGCAAAATGCAATAGATATATCATCTGCCCACTCCTGCCCCTCATTACTACCTTTCCAAGAAAAAAAAAATTCACCTTGGAGAGAATGAAGAAGAACATGAGAGATGTTGGACTCAAATTTAGCATGCCCAAGCATTTTTCAAAATAAAGTTGCAAGTAACTGAAATAGGTTTAAGCTGAAACCAAATTCCTCTTAACTCTAGGCACATTCCCAAAAAAAAAAAAAAAAGAACCTAGTGCATTAAAGAATATAGTTCTTTATAGCCAGCACAATATTCTAATGCTGTTATTTTATGAATATCTCTCCTCCTATTAGTCTTTTAGTTAACAAATGTTGAAATCAGTTTGTAAAAAGGAAACATATCTTTTTGTCTTTGCCTTCCCAGTTCCTGCCATAAAATAAGATCCAATAAATAATAAATATATGAATAGCAATTATAAAAATTGTGGCTTTAGCCATATATATAGACTGACTACCTGCAGAAGCCTAGAGACATGATGCAATGACAACTTTTGGAAGTAAGAGTCAGAGACTTGATAAAGGCCAAACATGCTTTCTTACCCATTTTTCCTTTTTCCTTCATGGCTCTGATTGCAAAAAGAATAATAATAAAAGCTAGGTTAAAGTCAGATTGATATGGCTTTGATCTGTGCCCCACCCAAATCTCCTGTCAAGTTATAATCTCCAGTGTTGGAGGTGGGGCCCGGTGGGAGGTGACTGGATCATGAGGTTGGATCGTTCGTGAATGTTTAGCATCGTCCTGTTGGTACCGGTCTCATGATAGTGAGTGAGTGAGGCTTGAAAGATCTGGTCATTTAAAACCGTGTAGCACGTCCCCCCTCTCTCTCCTGCTCCTGCACCCATCATGTGAGACGCCTCTGTAGTAGTTCGTTCTTGAATTGCGGTAAAGAAATACCTGAGACTAAGTACTTTGTAAAGAAAAGAGGCTTAGTTGGCTCGTGATTACGCAGGCTGTACAGGAGGCACAGCCGCATCTGCTTGGCTCCTGGGAAGGCCTCAGGAAACATGATCTTGGCAGCAGGTGAAGGGGAAGCAGTCATATCATACATAGCCAAAACAGGAGGGAAAGAGAGTAGGGGAAGGTGCTACACTCCTTTCAAACAACCAGATCTCGTGAGAACTCACTCACGATACATTACCAAGGGGAAATGGTGCTAAACCATTCATAGGAACTCCAGCCCCATCATCCAGACCCTACCTCCAACCAGACCCTACCTCCAACACTGGGGATTACAATTGAACATGAGATGTGGATGTGGACACAGATCCAAACCATATCAGCCTCCCTCCCCCTTTGCCTTCCACCACAAATGTACGTTTCCTGAGTTCTCCCCAGAAGCCCAGTAGATGCCAGCATCATGCTTCCTATAGAGCCTGCAGAACTGTGGTCTAATTAAACCTCTTTTCTTAATAAAGTACCCAGTCTCAGATATTTCTTTATAGCAATGTGAGAACAGACTCATACACAGATGACAGAAGCGGACAAAGGTAGAAGTCTCTGTAAGCCATTAGCAACAACTTCATAATGTCTCTGGGGTTTCAGATGCCAAGGGCCCACCTTATTCGTTTCTAAAAATGTCAGCTCCTATACCATCATAACCCCTGCCCAGAGCCAAGATAGGTATGAACCGTGATAAGCCCAGACCCGAAGATCCCACATGCTCCAAGAATGGCCCAGTAACCACTTAGCAAGTGATATTCCCAGATTCAGGATATATTCAGTCACTGGACAGTGTGATTCAGATTTGTAACACCTCCTACCAAAATCTAGGGAGCTGCAGCCTCAATAGAAGATTCTCCTCCAGTAGGAGGAAAAGGAAGCTAGAGAGAAATTACAAAGAGCTGGCCAAGGGCTTGGGAGGCAGCAGGATGAGAAGACAGGATCATCCTTGCTAACTTTAAAAGACACTTTTCACTTTGTGATAAAATTTACACTCATTGCATTCTTGGTGTTTCCACTCCAGCATCCTTTTTTGGATCTTCCATTTGTCTGGTCTTTTTATCTATTAAAGAGAGTAAAGAAGGATTCATGCACTGGAAAAATGTTGAATTAGAGAATTACTAAGACTCTTTCAGCTCTCAGACACTTTAGTTTACATATATTTTGGTACCCTTCTCGTGGGTCTCTATCTGCACTTTTTTCCCTTAGGCCTCTTCACCACTATATGAAATCATCAGGTTACTTTCAGTGTTTGACAATGTCCTGCCTACCTTCTCCTAACCTCCTGAAAGTCTGTACCTCTTTGCCTTACTATCAGAACACCTCAAACTGTGGTCTAGCCCTTCCTCTTCTGCCTTTTCTCTGTTGTCTAGAAACACTGGTCCTTTCTGAATCCAGCCCATCTTTTAACATCTAGCCCTAGTACTTTAACTAATTTCTCTAGGCCATAGCCATCTCTCAGTCCTCAGAGGTCCCAGGGGATGTGCGGTTTCATAAGGAGGCTCACGTCCTCAGTTTTCTCTTCCTTCCTGGAACCATGGGTCAGTTCTTTATGTGTAGGCCACAGTGGCTTCTAAATGTCATGGAGCTCGAAGGGCTCTCCTATAGTGAGAAGAGCACTGACATGGAATCACAGGTCAGAATCTCAGAGCCAACTTGTCTATTTAATGGCCTTTTGGTCTTGCACAAGCGGTCTGTAGTCAGGTGTAGAAAGGGACAGGTACACTGTTCAGTGACTTGTGCCAGAAATCTGTGATCGTAGATTGTTTTTAACCATATATTAAGTATTGTCATTTTGTGTTTTAGAACACAAATTATTTTTGCAACAAACATTACAGAAAGTAAGGTTTGACCAGGTCTTGGCTAAAGAATGCCTTTAGAAATTGACTTTTTTTGAAATATTGATTATTAATTAGAGAGAAAAGGCTTGTTTCCTTCAAGGAATGGAGTAGACTAGAATTTCTAGGGTACATGAGATTTTTGTGGTTATTAAAAGGATTAAAAATTTAAGAAAGCTGGCAACTTACCATATCTTAAGTATTATTTTATGTAATATGGAAAAAGCAATTAATCATGGGGTTCTTGGAAGAATTAAGTGAGACAATTAAGTGTGAAAATGTTTGTAAACAGCCAAGTGTTATTTAAATGTAACATATGAGCCTATATAAGAGGCTCTTATTACCTGAGGTTTCTGGTTAATACCAGAAAAGGACAGCTTAGACTGAATCCATTTAAAACAGAGACAAATGTGGACATAGGACACAGTGGGGGGAAATGAAATATTTGATTTGAATATGGCTGTGAACATTAAAACTAAGAATTACGAAGATGATCTATTTCCCTTGTTCTTAATAAACTTTAAAATATTATCATGGCTATGTACTAAATCTTAGGACAAATAATTCACATAATTTATCTATTAAAATTGTATCACGGCACAATATAACTAATTTATATCATTTGGGTTTTTTCAATACGCTCATAACAAGGATAATTTTTGCAAAAGCATCAATTTTCCTGAAGAAAATTTGCTTTCTCTTTAAAAGCCCCAACATGTTATCATGTTTGTCAGTTTTCTTTTCTTCAATAATTGATAAAAACCTGCCATATTTTAATTGTCAATAGCAATATATCTGATTGGATATGTCTCCAACATCAATTTCATCATTCTTACAAAATACTAAATATTTTCTAAATTTGTCATTTTGCTTCTTTCGTTGCACTGTTTTTCCAGTGTATTTTTCCATCATTTATAATAGCAGTCATCAAAAAGCTATTAACAAATACATTGATATTATGAGTGGAGGTAGATATTAAAGAATACTGAAGTGGATCAGTTCATTTTATATATGGTCTATTTATGAGTTTTTTATGTTATGATAATTTGCTTTGCTCTGCAACCTGGCACTGTAAGGCCTTAGATGATGAATTCTTAGGTTAGTAATGAGAATGTTATCTCATATTTTGTATTTCTAATAATGCCACCACATTGCCTTACTGAGATAGAAGCTTGGTTGACTGAATAATTGATTGACTGACAGGGTGAATGAGTGAGTGCATGAAGAAACTGGAGAAAGAAATAAACAGCCAACAGCTCTAGGCTCCTACTATAGATTTACATTTTAGCAAAAAAAAAAAAAAAAAAAAAAAAACCACAAAGAAGAATAGCTAATCTTAGTAAAATAGGATAAACACAACACCAGAAATGAAAATGAATGGAAACAGACTAATTTGTCTAGGGTTCATGAGGAAAGTGTGTAGGTTCTCACTAGGTCCATCCCTAAGCAGGGATGTAAATAAATAATATCTACAAAAATAACAATAATTTTAATCAAAGCTGCCACCTATCCCGTGTTGTGGAGCCACTTTGTACCAGAGGCCTTACATGCATTATGTTCAAGATTCTTCCATCAGGGAGTCCCAAGGGATCTATAACATTATAGGATAAACACAATTAATCATCTCAAGGCAAAATTTTACTTAAATATTTGCAAAGAAGAATTTTCATATTATTTTTATCTTAAACACAAACATATTTTTGAGTAGACTAAAAACGAGCAATTCATTTTTACAATAAAACTTGAGTTTCTCAGACACTTTACTTTTGCAGAAGGTCTTGAGGCTATCTCTGTAGTGAGCATCCCATCATCCACCGTTTTGATCCCCCGAAGTACGTGTTGATGCTCAGCTATTAGGAATACCTGGGTGGGAAATTTTAGAAAGCTCTTTATCATATCCTGCCTTCTCTCAGCAAATCCATGACACACATCTTTGTGACATGCGCATCATATTTGTTTTGCATGTGAAGAAAATGAGCCCCAGAGAAGTTATGAATGAAAGCTTGCAAAACTACATTGTCCGGGAGGCAAGACGCTCTTTCATTTTCTCCTTTTTGCACTTTCCTTCTTTTGACTAAACCTCCTTTCCAGATGTCCCATCTCTATGATGTCTCATTACCTAGATTCATAGAGAAATAAAAGCTGATGATTTGTATTTACAAATCAGGGTTCTAAAGGGATGAGGCAATTGAGTAGTTGCTTTTTAGTAGAGAACTGCTAGAACAGAGCAATGCTTATCCAGAAAACTGAATTGTCCTTAGTGGAATCTCTAGCTCCTCATAGACCAATTAGGGCAATAATTTAGGCAGTATTCCTTTCCAGTACTCCTCAAATGACACTGAATGAACAGCTTCAGACATGCCAGGACAGTTCTTTCTTAGAGGGCTGGCCAACAAAGACACCCATGAAGTATTGTCACAACCCACCATGCCAGCTTTCCAGAGGGGGACGGCAGCAGGTAAGAGGTCTACTGGCAGTGGAGAGTGGAAGTTTGTCTGTTGTCTCATTCAGTCAACTCATCATGAGGCCCATTGGACAAGAAACAGATACTCTTCCAGCCACCAGAGTGAAAAAGGGTGAATCCGCGAAAAAAGATGAACTGTATTCTTAAATAGTTCTAAGGAAAGTCTTTGTCCTGAGGGGGAACTGAGATCTGTTTCAGAAACTTGTGGCCGTCTGTCATCACAGCATTCTACAAAACTGAAAGAAAACATAGTCTTTCTCCAACATCTCTGTGATATAGAACAGAGAGTCATTACTTTAGGAAGTTGATCTGTCATTTGACTCTTCTAAAACACAGGAATTTATGGGTTGAAAACAGTCTTAGAATCTTCAGGATTGGCCCAGAACTCCAACTTGTGGATAAACCACAACAGGACATAATAGTCTTTCCTGTTAAGCTTCTATATAATTCTGGTTTGAATATGTCCATAGTTGTGGTTTCTATTTCTGCCCCAGTTTTGCTTCCTAAAGTTCAGAATGTCTGGTTCTCTCTCTCTCTCTCTCTCTCCACTCCAACACACACACGTCGCATTTTATTTCTTTCATTGGGATTTATTTTTCTATGACAATTAGAGGATTGCAAAAACTAAAGGCCAGAGGCCTTATCTGACCAGTTAACCAAGGCCTTCTAAGGAAAATCTGACAATATTTTATGATCTGAAGTTTGTCAGTATAATTAAGCATGTGTGAGACTAAACTAAGGCAATGAGATAAAGCACAAACTACAATTTGTAAGAGGAACTGTGAGGAAAGAGCAAAATGATCAACAGAAAGCATCAGTATATGACAGATACCTTCCCGTGTGTTTTAAAGAATCCCACAAGCAACCTCAGTATATTCTAGGAACTATTATTATCCCCATTTTACAGATGAGAGAGTTGAGGCACAAAGAAGTTAAAAAATTTGCTTAACACATAGCTAATTAATGGTAGAGGCAAATTTGAGCCGAGGCATTCAGGCTGCCTACTTCATGCTTTTAACCACTACAGAGACCTGCCTTCTAATAATTGGTAAAACTTTATTTACTTCTTCATTCATCCTCTATTCTTTTTTGTTCCCTTTCATTCATTCTTTCCTTTTTCTTTCTCTGTATCCCACTATTTGCCCCAACATGAAACCAGTCCTTTCTAAATGCATTTGCCGTAGTTAAGATAATATGGCAAGTTGTTCCTCATTCATTCAGCAGATAGAGGACACTTACGTCGTCGGCGAATACTCGAAGACAGAAATAGGGTTTGCTTACTTAAAACACACACACAGCAAATAAGCATTTCCTTCTCTTTGTGTGTCTCAGGAGAATTTTTCTTCTGAGGGTTAGTAAAAACGTCCCTACTTTGTTCTTACTCTCTGGGTTGCGATAGCACCCTTAAGATTTTGTCTTTATCAGTCCTCCTTAACATTTTAAGAGCTTTGAGTTAGATCCATAGGTTTGTTAATGGCTGGGATCAATCCACCAGAAATTCTGTAACCCACATGTAACCCATTGAGCTAGAGCCACTGCTGATTCCTTATTTTACTACTGAACAGTAATTTCTATGACAATTTTCTTATTATGTGGTATGGTTTTCTGAGATTCTGTTTTCAAGTTTTCCATCTAACAAAAAGCGGATCTATCTTTTCCTATTCTAGCCCATTCTGTCCTTTTAAGGAAGGGGTCCGTTCTGAGATGGGGCTAGTTTTCATCCCCTACTAGACTGTCAGCTTGCTGAAGGCTGAAACTTACGATAGCATATTTGCCTGCGGGTGCCTAACAATACCTAGCATGTAACAGCTGCTTAGTAATTGCTAGTTACATGAGTGAAACAATGAAGACACACATTCTTTCCCCTATTTTGGTCATCTCTGTAACTTGGACTTTGAAGACAACATCCCTCCTCCTCCAGTTTACCCAAGAATTCTTTCCCAGTGTATATTTCATTATTAAACAGAATCCTGAACTGACAATGGATAGACGATGTAAATCACAAACTCCTTTATACCTTAAGATGTCCTCTGACAAACCATTCCATCAAAAATCTGTCCCAAAATGTTGCTAACTGCTAAAGCACAGTGATGGGCGTATAACACTTTATTATATTATTTTCTAAACTTTTGCATACATTTGAAAACTTTCATAACTTTTTGAATCTGCCTACATGAAATGTTACAGTTTAATTAGGATAATAGTACTTCAAAAGTAGTTTAGTTAGAAAGCTAGTAAAACCATTTTAATTTAAAACTGGGTGTCTCCTCTAGAAATAGTATTTATTTTTTCTCTTTCTTCTGGAAAGTGGTATTTGTCTTACCACAGAGTGACCTAGCAGTTCTAAGATGCAGAAGAAATCTAGGTAATAATACTAACACTTCCTGGGGACTTAAATAGAAAATCGTACCAGTGAGAAGATAAACTAGAACCTTTAATCATTTAAGATGACTATCTGTATGCACGCTGTCTATAGATGTAGACAAATATTTATACCGAGAGATATTTCCACTAAAGGTGAATGAGAAAATGCTGGCTATAGCTACGAACATTGATGGCTCAGAAATGTAGGAACAGCAGGTTTTTGTTTCTATTGGACTGTTCTGTTTCAATTAGACATTGCTATTATACAGTTGTGTTAACCGACTAAAGGCATTAGTATATCCTTATCTATGGAAATATATCTATTTCAAACAAACTAGACTACAGCTTTTTATGATAGTGTCCATCTTCGGTATATTAGAATTGTTTTAAATTTATATAATTTCTACATAACAAAATGAAGTGAAGTTAGGCTAGAATTATTTGGTATTTGTAATTTTTAGAAGTTGAGATTCAGGTTCAATACACTGGCCGAGGACCTGTGACTCAAATACATGCTACTTGCTCCCACGGCGCACGTTTCTGATGTTCTCTGGTGTCTCATTTTCCCAGTTTGTTTCATGTGCAGAGATTATTCAAGTTAGAATTGAAATTCATCAATTTAGAAATTCAAAGATTGTTCTTAACTTTTTCATTTGGCGTTTTTTCTCAAATATACAATATCTGAAGAAACTGGTCCAAACTCCTTAAGACAACACCACTTATTTCTACTTGAAATTTAGTTCCTGCTTTTTTGTTAAAAAAGCTTGTCTTCGTTGATAGCTCTTTTTTTTTTTTTTTTTTTTTTTTTTTTTTTTTTTTTACCATTTGAGTTTCTTTGGTGTAAAGAACATTTAAGAAGCTTCTGAGATTCAGTATTAGCAAGAGTACGTGTATACTACCTAACTATGAAGACTGTGGCATCAAAGAAGAATCTGTAAATTAAGTTAGTTAAGTTACAGTTGGCAATAATTCTGGTGAGACTAATCCTGCACCTAGGATCCAGGTCCTTAACAGAGAATACACATGAGAGGGCCACAGCCATCTTAAGAACAGAAAAACTTCAATTCTCTCCAGAATAAGAGGTTGGCAGAGTTTGGGACCAGGCATCCAGCAAAGTGAATAGCTCATTTTCAGACACTGCATACATCCTACTGGATCTGAATTGATTCAGTATGGTTTATCCAAAAGAGTTTAAACACAGTAAATATTAAGCTGATTTTGTTGGATGAGCCAAACTCAATTAATTTTGGTCAGTATAATCCTAACAAACTAGGATGTTGTCAATGGAATATTCTGAATTCTGCTGAGCCACTTCAAATGAAAGTAACTGCAGCTGAAGCCAATGCTTGACTAGCTGGGCATAGTCAGAATGATTTGTTTTCATGTTACTTTACTGAATGTCTCCACGTTAAGCACATGCCTGACTGTCTTTGGTCAACTAGTCTGAGGCTATAACATGCTAAACTATATCATTCAACTGTTGGTCTTTGAGGGAGGGCAACCTTTGATCACAAATCCCTTTGGCCAGCCACTCTATTTTACTAGATCAAAAATAGAGGTATTTATTTCATTTGGCCTGGATTGGAAAATTAAATCAACACATCACCAAACACAGGCTCTCCAGAAGATGTATCTCAGACAAGGATCCTAGAGCAGTCCCAGAAAAATTTTTATGGCATATAAAGTTTTTATTATGTATAAACTCTAAATTTACTTTTAAATTTTTTCAAGGCTGTCAGTGGAAGGATTGGTGGGCCTATTGCAAATTGCGGATTATAAAAATCTTTCCACAATGAGGCAACATCTTTTTCCACAGTGACTGTGATCCAGGTTCTCACAGCAATGTTCTTAACACACTGGGTCCCGGCCAAGTACCTTGGAGGTTAGACAAATACAGCCAGCTAAGGAAATCCTAAATGATAGTTGTGTCCCAATGTCCTTTGGCATCCCCCTCCCAGACGCCAAAGCATTGGCTTCCTTGCCACTGGGCCAGCACACAACCTCCCCTCCTGCCCCACTTTCTTGCACAATGGCCAGCATTCTGCATTGCTCCTGGCCCAAGGTTTGGCCCATGCTCCCAGGCCCTTGGAATTCATCTAGAAGTGAGGCTCTCATAACTCAAACTTCCTGTGCAGACTTCAAACACACACACAAGCACCAGGACCAGCTCTCACTGAGTGAGAAAACAACACAGAATACACAAACCTGATCTTCATACCTGCCAGCAACATCTCAATAAATCCTCCAGTGTTGTCTTAGGTGGAAGAAACACTTCTGGGATCACTTCTTCTCTACTTGAGGGATGAAGCATCCTCCAAACCCCAAAAATGTGGCCTAGATTCTTTGGAGGCAGACTCTTTAGTAAGCTCCAGATAGTTTCTGAAATAAAAGGTCACTTTCTGAAGCTATTAGCAGGAGTCTCCCTCTTTTTATAAGCACTCAGAATTCATTCTCCCTAAACCCATTTGCTCTCTGCAAAAGTTTACATTATTATAGAGGAAATATATATGTACAAACAAACAATCATAATATAAGGCTTCTTTTTATTACAAAATAAATTTGTAAGGCTCAATTCCTTCTGGCAATTAAGCACTTACCATTAAACTTTCTGCTAAGGAATAGAAAAGCTTCCTTCAGGAAGTGAGATTTTAATTAAACCCTAAAAGAAGGATGGATTCAGCCATGAGAGTCCCAGGAAATGTTTCTCCTCCACCCTCCCAAATCATCCGAGGAGAAAGTATAAACTTTGCAGAAATTGCAAGAATCTGTAGCTGAAAGTCAGCCATGTGGAGAATAAAGAAAAGCTGAGATTCTGCTAGTCAAACTGAGATTCCGATGGTCAAGATTTGGCATTCAAACAAAGTCAGTGTTTGAATGCCAAATCTTGACCATCCCTACTGATTTCCCTTCTTACCCATAGGTATTTTGGCAACAGCTTTGAGTTCCTTGCACAGAAGTTCTGTTGAATAGATCTAGCCCAGGCTTTAGGCAAGAGAAGTGAAACAGTCTTCATTTTCATTTGTCCTATTCATGTTTTCTGTTCAAGGTAACTGAAATGGCAAGTCTATGGGAATGCTCCCACTTCCCCCTAGGGTCAAGAAATGTCTTTATTTTGTTCTGTGGGGAAGTTCTAACCAAAGACACTCAAAGATTTCTTCAATTCTGGACCTATCTTCTGGCAAACATGAAATTCTTCCTCTTTCTCTAGAATTGAAACTTATGATATATTTAAAAACAAATGAACTCTGGCAAAAATAAACACACTTTCTATTTATGGACCAATAACAGAAAAAAGTCATTGAAACCCAAGTATATCTAAGAAAATTAAGATCCTGAGGCAGCAGGACCTCAAAATGACACAGCATGCAGCAAACCACCATGAGTCATACTTTCCATCAACAAAAAGTTTTAAAAACTCGTGTACAGTAATCGCACAAAGGATCATACAGCTCCAGACAATTAGAAGAGCGCTAGCTCCCAGATTCTAAGATAACTATAAAAAGATGAATACATTTGACCAAGCTTCTCAGAAGTGTGCTGAACCCAGCATGGTGTTAAATCAAGTTTAGCCTAAAACTACCTCCTTACATATTTTAAGTTCAGTCCCAAGGTATCTCTGTACATCAAGAACTATAACCTAAATGGAACTGTAAACAGATGATAGCCTACTCTTGTGCCAACCAATGAGTTTGAGCCAATCAAATCTGGCCAACTCCTCAAACCATGATCAAATAAGGCAAACGTCAAGTTGTAACCAATCCAGCTGTTTCTGTACCTCCTTCTGTTTTCTGTATATCACTTTCTTTTTTCTGTCCACAAATCTTCCACCACGAGGCTGCGCTGAAGTCTCTGGGCCTACTCTGGCTCAGGAGGCTGACTGATTCGTGAATCCTCCTTTGCTCAATTAAACTCTTTTAAATTTAATTCAGCTGAAGTTTTTCTTTTAACTATGGTTAACAACTAGGTGGTGTTTTTAAGGCAACACAAAGTGTGTGTGTTGCTTAGAACCAGAGACCTCTCATGGGTCTTCTTAGGTAGCATGAATTAGGAAGACCTAATTAAAAAAAAAAAAACCCTTTAGCATTTCTACCAAGATGAATAAAATTCATGCCATCAGAGACACATTACTTGGGGTTAGGATTTTGGTTATTCACTCTTTTTTTAATAAAATGCAAATACCTCTGAAAAGCAGCATGACATTAACACATTAACAACCAGATGAAATTGCAAATTGTTATGTTCCCTGAACAGTGAGAGAATAAATCAGAAGATACACATTTAAAAAGAAAGATTATTTTGCTCTGTGTCAGAAAGGGGTTTGGAAGAGTTAAAACCAGGAGCATTTAGAACCAGTTTAATAGGACTTCTGGATGGCCAAAATTCTAACACAAAGTAATAAATCTCTAATGATATGATTTCATCTATCCTCCCAATTACAATACCTAGACACAGGTCTCCTCCAGCATAGGATGGGCACAGATGACCCCTGAACAACATGCGGGTGGGGGGCACCAACCCCACCATGAAGTCAAAAATTTATGTCTAACTTTTTTTTTTTGAGACATGTTGTCATCCAGGCTGGAGTATAGTGGCACACTGCAGGCTCACCCTCCTGGGCTTAAGCAATCCTCCCACCTCAGTCTCCCAAGTAATACATCACCACGCCTGGATATTTTTTGAAGAGATGCAGTTTTCACTGTGTTTCCCATACTGGTCTCAACCTCCTGGGCTCAAGCTATTCACCCACCTTGGCCTCCCAAAGTACAAAGATTACAAATGTGAGCCACTGTGCCCAGCTTCTTGTGTAACTTTTGACTTTCTGAAAACTTAACTAAAAGCCTAGGGATTCTGTTGATCGAAATCCTTACCAATAACATACATAGTCAATTAATACATATTTTGTGTGTTATATGTATTATATACTGTATCCTTGGAATAAAATTTTAAAAATGTGATTAAGAAAACCATAAGAGAAAATATATTTACCATTTATTTTAAAAAAGTGGATTATCACAAAATCTTCATCCTCATCTTCACATTGAGTAGGCGGATGAGAAGAAAGAAAAGGAGTGGCATGTCTTGCTGTTTCAGGAATAACGGAGGCAGATGAAGTGGAGAAGATGGAAAGGGAGGCAGGAGAGGCAGGCACACTCAGTGTAACTTTTACTGAAAAAAGTCCTCATATAAGTGGACCTGCACAGTTTGAACCCATGCCATTCAAGGGTCAACTGTAACTGCAATTGGATTTTTAAAATATATATATATACAGGGTTTCATTCTGTCCCCCAGGCCGGAGTGCAGTGGTGTGATCATGGCTCACTGCAACCTGGACCTCCCAGGCTGAAGCAATCCTCCTGCTTCAGTCTTAGAGGGTAGCTGGGACTACAGGCATTATCTTCCACACCCAGCTAAGTTGTGTATATTTTGTAAATATAGGATTTCACCACATTTTCCCAACTAGTCTAGAACTTATGGACTCAAGCCATCTGACCACTTTGGCCTCCCAAAATGCTAGGATTACAGGCATGAGCCACCACACCCACCCTGAAATTGGATTTTTTTAAAGGTGTGTGTGTGTGTGTGTGTGTGTGTGTGTTGTTTTCAAGTCACGTAAGCCTGCTGTCTCCTCTTCAACCAGCTGAAGAGGAGTCAGTTTCCATCCTACCTCATTCTAGCCAAAGGTTAAGATAAGCAACTGCGCTGAAGGTACCTCAGACATCAGAGGCCTGTTGATAACAATTGCCTCAGACCTCCTCTTTTCCCTCCAGGCCTTGCTGCTGCTTCTTGGTCCTGCTGTCTACCAGTTCTGCTCAGACCTGATCCTCTGGCTGTGTGTCTACTCTTGCCCTCTGGGTTTTAAAAGTAGATTTTGTTTCTCTGCTTATGTTTCAGACCTGGCTTGAGTTTGCCATCTAACAGTTTTGATTCTTAAGCTCTGGATGAAACCCCCACATCACTGGCTCCAGGGTTGCCCAAAGGCGCCTGGGGAGGCAGGGTTTGAGGGGTTCTGATCCCTGTGCCTTGGCTACTGTGATCATTAGCCGCCCCACATTACATATGCATGACAGCCTCTCCTCCTGATGAAAGAATGAGAGAAATGTTGGCTCCCAGCTAACACCAGCCCTAAGAAGCTTGGAGAATATTATAGCAAAGTAGATTACAATGACACTTTTACTTTTAGTGCCTTTCTTTACCCTAATTACAAAAGTAATGTACTATTGTAGAAAATTTGGAAAATAAAGTAAAAAAAAGTAAAACCAAAAAAGTTTAATTATCTCATCACCCATAACGTAATTTCTGTTAACATTTTGATTTATAATCTTCGAATACTATTTCTTTTTTTGTTTGTTTGTTTTTGAGACAGTCTCCCTCTTACTGCCCAGGCTGGAGTGCAGTGGCGCAATCTTGGCTCATTGCAACCTCTGCCTCCCAGGTTCAAGCGATTCTCCTGCCTCAGACTCCCGAGTAGCTAAGATTATAGGCACACACTACCACACCCAGCTAATTTTTGTATTTTTTGTAGAGACGGAGTTTCACCATCTTGGTCAGGCTGGTCTTGAACCCCTGACCTCAAGTGATCCACCCACCTGGGCCTCCCTAATGGTTGGGATTACAGGTGTGAGCCACCTCACCCTGCCTACTATTTCTTATATATATGACATGTTTACAAAGCAAAAGTACTCACAATAGTCATTCTATTTTGTCACTATTTTTACTTAATACATTCAATGAACATTTCCCAGGACTTTAACTGGTTGTATTAAATTTGAAAAGGCTTTTACCCAAAAAACTATGAATTCAACACAAGTAAGTCAAGTAGAGATGAGTATAAAGAACAATTTAAACATGGTGATCTAATGTTCTTGGTGATCTAAACTTGAAACTTACTCTTTGTGAGTCAGCACCACTTAGGAGTAGCGACTCTCCGCAGAAAACCCAGACCAAAAACAGAGACAATGTCACTCTAGAGCATTGAACTTGTAGTCAAAAACCCTAGTTCAAGTTTAAATCAGCATGGCATTCTTTAACAAATAGATTGGCCTTTCTTAGGCTGTCTTCCAATCTTTAAAATAAAGTTTATAATTGTTACTATTTAGAGTTACTGTGAGGATAAATGAGATAATGCTTTGTAAACTGGGAAGTGCTGAGTAAATACAATGAATGGTTCATTGTGACTGGAGTGTAAAGCTGATTAATAGTGTTGCCATTTAATTTCCATTAAGTTTACCTGAGTGCTTTAATAAGGAAAGAGAAAGTTTTCCGAGAACATTTCCAGATCTCTGAATTCTCTCCCACCTAAATATCACTGGCATCAGTATGGTGGATAGTTCTAATTTTCTCCCCACTTAGATCAGCAGAGTGGACATGCCCTAACCTTACTTTCCTTCTCCAAGGTCATCTTTCTAAAAACCAAAAAACAAACATAAAAGTAAAACAAAACAAAATAAATTAAAAAACACCAGTTGAAAAATCTTATATGCTTCCACTAGCTCAATCCAGGATATTAAATGTAAAACTCTCTACCTAAAAAACAAAAATAAACTTTTATTACAAGGCAGATTTTAGAAAATGACCTAAAAGTAAATACCCCCCAATAACATGGAACACAAGTCTCTGAATTGTCAACTTATGTGTGAAAGTGGGGGTGGAGGGCTGTCTAGAAAACCATAGAAGTGTGAAAATGAGCAACCTTTGACATTCTTCTCTGCCTAAAGAACTATAAAACACACTCTTTTTTATTTTATTTTTTTCTGAAATAGAGTCCTGCTCTGTCACCCAGGCTAGAGTGCAGTGGCGTGATCTCGGCTCACTGCAACCTCCACCTCCTGGTTTAAGCGATTCTCCTGCCTCAGCCTCCGGAGTAGCTGGGACTACAGGTGCCCACCACCATTCCCTGATAATGTTTGTATTTTTAGTAGAGATGGGGTTTCACCATGTTGGCCAGGCTGGTCTCAAAACCCTGACCTCCTCAGCTACCCACCTTGGCCCCCCAAAGTGCTGAGATTACAGGCATGAGCCACCGTGCCCATTCTAAAACACATTTAAAGTGGGATTTCATATTGAACATCACAAACTAAAATGAATTCACTTATAGTGACCAGTTACCTTTGGTCTTGCAAGTTCTGTTTCATGTGTATTAATTTTTGGTCCCGATTCTAGCCTAAATGAGGAGCGTAGTGAGGATAGGGTACACTTAGAACACTCTGTGGCCTCCACAGCTCTTGTCACCACAGAAGCAGCCCATTAAAACCTATTGATCCAACAGGGCACGATGGCTCACGCCTGTAATTCCAGCACTTTGGGAAGCTGAGGAAGGCAGATAACCTGAGGCCAGGAGTTTGAGATCAGCCTGCCCAACATGGTGAAATCCTGTCTCTACTAAAAATACAAAAAGTTCGCTGAGCAGGGTGGCAGGCACCTGTAATCCCAGCTACTCAGGAGACTGAGGCAGGAGAATCACTTGAATCCGGGAGGTGCAGGTTGTAGTGAGCCGAGATGGTGTCACTGCACTCCAGCCTGGGTAACAGAGTAATACTCCATCTCAAATAAAAAATCAAATCTGTTCATCCAAAATATACCCAAAAAAAACCTTCAAAAGTCAACAATTTTAAAAAAACAAATAACCCAACTAAAAAATAGGCAAAAATGGGACTAGTCAATTAAAAATCACCAAAAAATTACTGAAAAGATATACAGAGGGCAAATAAGCATATAAAAGATGTTAGTGCTGGTGCAGTGGCACACGTCTGTAATCTCAGCTATACAAGAGGCTGAGGCAGGAGAATCACTTGAGCCCAGGTGGTGGAGGCTGCAGTGAGCCGAGATCTTGCCACTGCTCTCCAGCCTGGGTGACAGAATGAGACTCCGTCTCAATTAAAAAAAAAAAAGATGTTAAATGTTATCAACATTAGGGAATTATAAATTTAACCAATGAGATACATTATACACCTACTAGGATGGCCAAAGTCCAAAATACTGACAACACCAAATGCTGACAAGGGCATGAAACAACAGGAACTCTCATTTCCCACTTAGGAAAAAATGGTACAGCCACTTTGGAAGACAGTATAACAATTTCTTAAAAAACTAAACATTCTTACTCTATCATCCAACAAATACACTCCTTGGTATTTACTCAAATGTACTGAAAATGTGTGTCCACACAAAAACCAGTGCATGGGTGTTTATGGCAGCTTTATTCAGAATTGCCAAAACTTGGAAGCAACCAAGATGTCCTTCAAAAAGTATAAACAAATCGTGATACATTTACACAATGGAACATTATTCAGATATAAAAACAAATGATCCATCAAGCCACACAAAAGCTGCAGGAATCTTAAATGCATACTGCTAAGTAAAAGAAGCCTTTTTGAAAAGGCTACATACAGTGTGATCCCAACTATATGACATTCTGGAAAAGGCAAATTTATAGACAGTAAAATGATCAGCGGGTACCAGGACTCAGGAAGGAGAGGGAGAGAGGAATAAATAGTTGGAATGCAGGGGAATTTTAGGGCAGTGAAACTATTCTGTATGAAACTCTAAATGGTGAAAACATGACATTACATAGTTGTCAAAACCCATAGAATTTTACAAGGCAAGGACTGAACCCTAATGTAAACTACGGACTTTGGTTAATAATAAAGTATCAATATGCATTGGTCAGTTGCAACAAATGTAGCACACTAATGCAAGATGCTAATGATAGGGAAAACTGGGTCTGGGGCAGGGGAGGGAATATACAGAAGCTGTCTGTACTTTCTGCTCAATTTTTCTGAAAACGTAAAATTGCGCTAAAAACTAAAGTTTATTAATTAACAATCTTTTAAAGCTCCTATTGATTGACTGTTTTCCTTTAATAGTGAGAAATGGAGCACCTCTGAGGGTCTAGATCCTGTTTCCGAACAGGAAATGCTACTGATGGTTCTTTGATAAAACAATGAGAACACTTGAACTCAGGGAGAGGAGCATCACACACTGGGGGCAGTTGTGGGGGTAGGGGAGAGACAGCGGGGGGTGGGGAGGGAGGGGAGGGTGGGGAGGGAAAACATGGGGAGAAATGCCAGATATAGTATGCATCTAAAGTTAAATAAATAAATTTAAAAATAATAATAACAAAATTGGAACCGTGGAAGGTCTTCCTACTGCATACTAAGTGCAAAGTCAATATGGAATATAAATTTATGGGGCTGTTTGCCAATCAAGCCTCTTTCTTCCTCAGAGCCTTGATCTTTTCTAAAACAAAATCTTCCGGAAATTTCACACGCATAGAAGCAGAATGGTTCCTCCCCACAATCCCATGAGGGAATTGCCCTTGTGGCCTTGAGCATAAACACAGACAGGGAAAGACAGATTGAATAGCTCCCTTGCTCTTCTCCTGGGAGTCCCTGTGCTGTGCAGAATCGTGAGTAACTTCCCAGACAGCTGAAAGGGACTTTCTACTAAGCCAAGGGCAATTTAATGTATTCGCCTTATTAATCTTTGAACCCTCATTAAATGGAAGATGTGTTAAATGGACCTGAGATGTGGAAGCTGAGAGAAGAATATTCTGGACTACATGGGGTCACACTGGAAAAAAAATGAGGGAGGGAAAAGGGGGAGAGAGAAAGAAAGTCTGGGATGGAGGGAGGGAGGAAGAGAATATGTTTTCCAAAATCTTAAAGCATCAATGTTTAAATACATCCATCATGATGTCTCTGGATTTACATGTGGCAGAGTAAGGTCACATGTATTATGAAAAAGCACAGCTTCCTGGGAGTACTGATGCATTACCCCATTATTTTTACACTCAATCTCTTATTTGGACTTTTTCTGAACCATCTCCTTCAATCTAGTGTTCTTTTCTAACATTCTTTTTCCCGTGATGACTGTAAAGTTCTAATTAATTAAGAACCACCTTCCCTCCCTCTTAGAAACTTTCTCAGTGTTCATGTTTTCCATAAACACTTCCCCAAGAAGGACAGTTTTGTAGCATGTTCATTGTAATATGAAAGGTACCTGACAGTGTAGCTAAAAGACACAAAGCATCAAAATAAGACTTCGAGATTCAAAAGCAAGTAAGAATGTCAAAGCTGAAAGAAACATAAGGGTCCTGGAAACTGGTTTCCTTTTTTTCACAGGTACGGAAACTGGGACTTGAAAGGGTTAAGCAGCTGCCTCCTTGTCACATAGTGTCAGATCTAGGATTAGAGCCCAAGTCTCTCAGAATCTGTTTTATCTATAGAGCAATACGCTTTAAGCTGAATACAAATTTTTTCCAATACTTTAAGTAAAAACATTATTTTAACTACAAAGTGGCAGTGATTTATGTATTCATTTTCCTACAAATATTTTTAAGGCATATCCTGCTTGAGCCCTGCAATGCAGAGACCAATGGAACACACACGGAACCTGCGCTGTCCAGCAGATGACAGCTTCAGCATTTTCAGTATAGGAAGCATGGTGGTGGATAAATACATACATGGCATTCAGATTCAACCCTCATGGAATCTAGGATCAATCAGAGGGTACATAAAGGGATACAGAGGAAATAGAATTCAAGGTTCAGAAGAGGTCAAAAATAGAGACCATAAGATTTAATTGCCTTGTTTTTAAAGGTGGGTTTCATTCTGTTTAGAACAAGGAATCATTGGAGGGTTTTAAGCAGAGAATACATGGACTAAGATCTGTGCTTTAGGGAATTCTCTACAGCAGGAGAAGTGAGAAGGGCCTGGAGCAGGGCAGCCACCACTGCGTGCTACACCAGCCCTCCTCTCGGCCACACCCTGCATAAGGCTAGACCTCTACATCAGAGCAGCAGAGAGCTGGGCAGTTACTTCCAGAAAGACACGGTTCCTATGCTCCAAAACCTCTATTACCTAAAATGGCCACCACTGGCATCATCCCAGAGAAGAGTTATTTGTAGGGTAGAGTCATTTCAAACCTCAAAGCTAATGAACAAGTAGTAAAAAAAGCAGAATTACAGATACAGTGGCTGGATCCTTTAAATAGTAGGGTCAAGACCCAGGTCCCTACTGATTACTTAAGTAGAAGAGAGCTTCCAGACTCTTCCCAAAACAGGACACTCTTATTTGGAGAATGGAGCGACGCAAATACTAATTAAAAGAACCCACTTTGACTTCCTATCGCAGAGGTAGGCAAATTTTTTCTGTAAAGAGCCAGAGAATAAATATTTTAGGCTTCGAGGACCATACCATTTCTGTTGCGGCTATTCAATTCCGTTGCCATAGACAAAATGTAAATGAACGAACATGGCTGTGTTCCACTAAGACTTTGGTTCCCAAATAGGCAGTGGGCCAGATTTAACCTACAGGCATAGTTTGCCCCCACCCTTCTATCCTATAAGAAATCACTTTCTCTGTAATTTTCCCATAGGACATGTTTGCTTTGCTAATTCCTACTCATCTCCAACAAATTAAAATAGAGTATCACAGTAAGTTGCTCTTGTTATTTCATTCCCTGCTTCCTTTTTGCAAAGCTGATAAACATTACATTTCTTTTTTAAAAAAACATAAATTTGTACTTGATTTCAAGCATTTGTAAGCAGTGGCAAAAAAACAGAAAGTCATAGCACTAGAAACTGAGAAAGGATTTAGAGACCCAATCCCCTTTCTCGGCATGATAATCTGAAGCTAATGAGGCAAAGTGACTTGCCCAAGGTCATACAGTCAGTTCGGTGCATAATCTCAAATGGATGATATGAATTGGTAGAAATACTGTGTATCAGATGGACTGCTTAAATTGCCCCATTGCAGGTCAGTGGACACCATGTTTGGAGTCTTTCCCCCTGTGCAACCACACTCATATATACATGCTCGCTCTTCCTTCAGTTACTTTACTTAATTTTGAAAAGCAAAACAAAAATAGTCTTTCCACAATGTGTCAAAGGGAAGTCCACCCTGACAGCAGCCCAAACCAGTCAGCAAACATCCAATCTTGGGGCCGTGGTCAAAGAGGTACCACTTGCCAAGCAGAAATACACAGATCTCAGCAGGAGCCCAAGACCATTCCTGAAGCTGCTGTTCTGGCAGAAGGTTGATTTGCCTATCATGTGCAAAACTAACAGATTTGTGTTACTCTGTTCAGGGGCAGCCATTCTTCTTTTCTAGAATCATCAAGATTAATTTGACTATTATTTTAAAAGCCAATATTTCAGAAAGACCTTCAATGCCATTTGCACTTGTTGAGCTCTCTTATTTGTGGTGGAAATACCTATAAATTGTCCAGAAAGCTGTGAGCCCTGTTAACATCTGTTAGAATGGGGTGAACCCAAAAGGTTAGAGAGGAAGTGCCAGGAGCAGGAGTCTCCAATGACATTTCCTTTCCTCTACCTCCACTTTCTCTCTGGGATTCCCACTTTGCAGCAAGGCCCAGGTGGGTATGAGTAGGAATACCATATGCTAGTGCTGAATTTAGACATGCGAGGTGGAACATTCAGACTTGCACTGAACATTTCCCTTGAATGCAAGCCATTAAAATAAATTACGCAATGTCCATGACTGACTCATTTGGCAATGGTTCCCACAGAGAGGTCAGATTAACTGTATTCATTACCTTAATATACTTCCACTCAACACTATGTCCAGTTGGTATCTTTGCATTTCAAATGTTCTGAAACCTTGTTCATGTACATACTGTTCCATCGCACAGAAAGATCATAAATTCTTTGTCAGCTGATAGTGTCTTTTATTTGTTTTACTTTGTGTTTTTCTTTCCCTCCCTTTACCAGAAATAATTCAGCCACCAGCCAACCCAGATTAGTATCTATTTGCACTCAGATTTCTGGGGCAATTTAAGAGAGTAAGCTCTCTTCTGAGCTAGAGATGGATGGTCCTAAAGACTTCCAAACTCAATTAGATCCCCGGCTTTCTACTCTCTAATTTTGCTTGCTATATGTCAGGCTCTATGTGAATTATCACATTTAATCCTCCAAAAACCCTATGAGATAACCACATAATTTTAATAGCTCCACTTTACAGAGAGAGAGATTAACATTTAGAAAGTTTAAAAAAATTGCCTAAGCTTACAAAACTAATAAGTGCGGAACCAGAGATTCTAACCCAACTTGTCAGCCAGCAGAGTTCACCTCTCAAATACCATGCAAACTCTTCCAATTTGCCAAATAATGCCACAATCATTTTTTGTAACATGTAAAGCAGATAATATTACTCTTCTACTCTGAAAACTTCAATAGCTTTTTATGTCTACAGGACATTATTCAAAACGTATTTTCCCTAAAACAGCATTTTGGAGCCCCCTCTGCTCTCCTGTCTTTCTTACCTTATTTTTATTTCACCTGATCTTCTCTTGGCTTACACTCTATGTACCAAGCTGCTCGCATGTGAATAAGATGGGCTACCACACTTCTGCTTTGCTCAAACTGCTCTCTCTGCCTAGAGAACCCTCCCTCTCATTCTTCCTGGGAGGCACCTATTCATCCGCGTTTGGTTCACAACCATCTCCTCCTAAAGAGTTTTATAAACTTTCCCCCAATTGCTTTCCTTCAGCCCCTATCTTACCTTGTGCATATTTTTGTATATAGGTATATATCTATATGTATATGCGCATATGTACATGCATGGTAGGTTTTATTAAGCCCTTGAAGACACAGAAGCTACTGTAGCTTAATTGTTGCTCAGATAGGTTATGTAAGTTGTCTAAAGACATGAAACAAAAAAATGACAAAGCAAGAATTTGAACTCAAATTTGACTGACTCCAGAAAGAAAGAAGGTAAAAGGAAAAGGTGTATAATCTCAAATGAATAATACGAATTGATAGAAATGCCGTATATCAAATGGACTGCTTAAATTGCCCCATCAAAAGATGAACAGTGTATTTTGCAGCTGTAGATAGCAGGATTGGAGGATTTGTGTTGGAGGCTTAACTGGTAGTACCCTTCCTGTGGGAAAATTCAAAACAAACATGCCTGTTGCCCCAAAACCATTTGCACAGTCACACTGCTAAGAAGAAAGTAGAAAGGACAAGAGAGAAACTCTTTAAAAGTATAGTCCTTTCTCTGCAACTGTCATTCTCTCTCAACAAATTAAGAGGGAAAACCTTCATAGCAAATTGAACTAGAGAAGGAGTTCCCTAACCATTTTTAAAAAATGAAAACTTGTCTTCAACTTTGTAAAGAGTCCCTCCTCAAGTTAGTCTAATTTAAGTGTGTCATCTGTTTCCTGCAGGTGTCCTGACTAATACAGATAAGAGCATTTAATTCCCAGATGAAAAAATCTAAATGGACAAAAAATATGAATATGTAAATGCATAATAGAACAACTAGTGGGAGAGCATGTCATGCGTATTAGATTGGGAGCAATTTCCAAGCTTAACAAGAATTTGGGGAGAAGGGAAGTTGGCAACTCTTGTTGAGAGTATTAGTGGGTACACTTGCTTTGAAGAGCAATTCGGCAATCCATACTAAAGTCGAAGACACTTCTGCACTGTATCTCAGAAGTTCCACCTCTAGTACGTGCTTTAGGGAAATCCTTGCACAAGTGGACTAGGAGACATGCACAGAATGTTCATAGCAGCATCATTTGTTATCATTCTAAATGGAAATAACCAACAGATGCATAATTAAATAAAAGGATATTTATATTATGAAATTTTGTATAATACTTGAATGCATCAGAGCTACAACATAGTATCAATATGAATAATTCTCAAAATTATAAATTTAAGGGCAAAAAGAAAGTAGCAGACTGATATAAACAGTTTGACACTATTCATGATAGGAAACAACACTATTTTGCTAATGGCTGCATTTGTAGGTAGTTAGCTCATGATTATATAGACAGAACTAATATTCACCAACCTCAAGGCAGTAGTTCTAAGTAGGGGATAAACAACTATAATGTTTTGTTTTTTCATTTGAAATAAATAATACAAAAGGTTAATATTTGTTCCTTTGGGATGATAAGTACCCGGAATGTTGTATTATGAATACCTGTTACACTCAGTTTGTTTGAAAAAATTTCAAAATAAAAAAATGGTCATTAAAAAACCTAATCCATGAGTCCAGCCCTGTAGGAAATGTTATCTGGACATGTGTGTTCATAGCTGTAAAATCAGATCGTAGCATACATTACGAATGCAAGCCAGAGGAGGTCAGGGGGGCTGCAGGCATGCCACGCTCACCGATGAGAACAGTGGAGTCAGCCCTTGGATTAACTGTCTAGCCACATATGTTGTTAAGAAACAAACCGACTCCACACAAGGTGGCTGGGCTGCTAGCTAGTGATACAGCAGCAGCCTCGGTCTCCTGGGCCCCCCCTCAAAATCAAAACCAGGGGAAGGAAGAGCACTTAGGGCTTGCTTAGTGAGTGTTCTTGGTGTTCTTCTCTTTTCCTTTTATGACGGCCTGATGGTATACATTACTGTTTATTTATTACTTTGTAACATTTATAGCAAAAAAAAATGGAGAAATAAGTTGACATAAAACCATCATTCCTGTTCCTAAAGGAGAAAAAAAACTGTTATTTTGTAGAAAGAAATTCTGAACTGAATGACAAATCCCAGTCTCCAAATCGCCTTATCCTTTGTGACTCTTCTCAGCCGAGTCTGGAGGACAAATGATTTTTAAAGCTATTGGGTCGCTAACAGACACTCTTCATGACTTCTCTCACACACGGCTAATTTCACGTACAAAATATGAGGGCCTCTGATGCAGGATAACGTTCACAGTTTCCTCCACCACACAACCCACCAAGCCAGCCAGAGGCTGCCCCAGGTTGTCCGACAGCAGTGACCGGCTCCCCGGCCTCCTGGCCATTCTGCTCTGTTGTCCCCTCTGCCTGTGCTGCTTTGGGCCGGGTGGTGTTTGGTTTCTTCCACCCACTTCTGTTCCCATCTCTTCATCACTAACCAAAAAATAAGATTCTGTCCCAAACTGTAAGTGGAATGGGAGACTCACTGCCCCATCTGAGAGCAGCCTGGAAGGCCCACTAAGAAGGTTCTGCATCTCTGCCATGGACGAGGCCCATGCTATGGGTCATTCTGTATCTTGGAAGTCAGTCAAAAAGAGGCAAGGCCTCCAGGGTTAAAAGTCCAGTGTTTAAAGAGGAATGTCAAACCCTGATGTGATCGGGGCTGATGACACCTTGAGGAGCTGCTGAAAGATGGGGGTAGCAGGGCCAGGTAACGTGGCTCAGGAAGGGCAGGTGATTGCAGAGTGATGGCTGTGAGATGCCAAGAGTTCATCCCTGGCATGTGGACTCTGGGCTCAAAGAAGCCAGACTAATTCCAGACCCCAACAGGTAAGGACTGAGCAAACTGACATTTGCCCACCTGGGTCAGGAATCGCTCCAGGACTAGGCAGGGCTGAGCTTCCAGGGTGAGGATTCTCAGGACTGCAGCCTGAGGGGCTGGGGAAGGCACATACTGACCATCATGAATCTTCAAAGCTTGGGGAACCTGGCTTTCCTTCCTACAGTTGAAAAATAAATTTATTCTACAGTGGAGGTCGAACCAAATATGCCTATTCTAAATTTTAAAAATACAGACCCCATACATCTTACACTATGAAAAGTAGATAAGACAGTCTCCTTTGTTGATAATTTTATGTTGGAGCTATGAAATTGCTATTTTTATACATAAACATTTGTCAAATATTGGCCATTTCATAGGATTCCATCTTAGTACATGTCCTACAAGCCTTGGGCAGTGTGAACTCTTTCAGTGGGAAATGCAGTGACCATTTCAAATTGTCCAGTAGTGAACTTTTGTGGTGGCTTCATTTTCTCCACTGTAAAATGGAGACAGCAATCCACACTGCTCAGCCTTCAGCAGAATTGCTTTAAAAACATAATAATAAAAATAATATCAGTCACTGAAAGGGAACATGAGGTCATGCTAGAGAACATGAGGTGTTCTGCCATGCTAACTTTATGCAGTGAATATTATATAACAACACCTCTTCTGTATGTCATCATAATTAAGATTAGCATTAATGAAAACAAGCCATCAAAGTCATGTCCTTCTGTTCTTTTCTCCAATTCGTTCTACTTCTTAGCATCCAGGTGCTCCTGCTCTGGGTGCAGGCTAATCATTTTGGAACAGAGGTTACTCAGAACCAGGCTTGTCTCTAGTGGCCTCCTGGGTGTCTTGTGTCTGGTGATCCCGGGCACCCTGCAGCCTTAGCTCATCTTTTGTATCATAAAGACAGGGGTATCAAAGGGCAAAGGGGTAAGGTCTAAAAGGAAGCTCTTAGAACTTTTCAGGTCAGAAAAGAATCTCCCTTCTAGGCAGGACCAAAACCCTGTCCTCATCTGCTGTGTTCCCTGCTTAGGCAGACCCTGGAACATTGCAAAGGCATGTTAAAGCTGGTGGCCCTGTGTGGATTATTCTTCCCATTTATTTATATTACCCATGACAGATGCCAAGTCAAGCAGTGGAGGAAGAGCAGGCAGGACAGAATGTCACTCAGACGATCCCTTCCCTGCCCTTGCCTTTTCCACTTTCCATGAGGAGGCCAGCAGACACTTTGGGGCTGCTGTAAGCCTTCAGTTAAACGGCAGCTCAGTGACAATGACAGCAAAGTTGCATTCCCCCCTGGCAGACACACTGTGTGGGCATTTCCTCAGGTCTGCCAGGAAAACCAGAGCATCATGAGCAGACCCTGCCAGAGTCACAGCAGGAAGTGACCAGGCACAGGCTGGGCAGTCCTTCTTCTGTCCCTGAGTCACTGCCACATGTAGAGGAAGGGAACTCAGTCCAGGCTAGATAGAAAAGGTGGAGGCTCAGGCAAGAGGATCAGGAAGACATTTAGATAAAGAGGATGACTAGGTTAATACGACACCCACAACCCCACGCACACAGAGATTTACACTCACACATGCACTTGGCATCTGTCTTCAGTGCAAGGCAATTAAAGATACACACCCTCAGATTCAAACAAGCAAGCATTAAATGGATTGCAATTATTCTGGAATATCTATGAAGCAAACTTGAATTTCCTAAACTACCACCAACTTCCTTTTTACTACAACCCAACCCACTTTCCTCTTTCAATACGGTCCCCGAGATACATGGAATTTGGATATATACCGATCCCATTCTTTCCTCCTTGCATTTACTTTTCCCATTCCTCCCAACCTTCCAGAAAATATTTGACCTGTCTATCCAAATCTATTCCTGGATTCACGCAATAAGTATTTTTTTAGTATAGTGAGCAGCTATTACATGCCAGGCACTGTACTAAGCTCTAGGGACACAGCAATATTCAGAAGACACCAGAGCCCTGCTCCCACAGAGTCTGTGATCTTAATGCAAATTCACTTTTTTTTTTTTTTTTTGCGATGGAGTTTTGCTCTTGTTGCCCAGGCTGGAGCGCAGTAGCGCGATCTCAGCTCGCTACAACCTCTGCTTCCCGGGGTCAAGTGATTCTCCTGCCTCAGCCTCCCGAGTAGCTGGCATTATAGGTACCCACCACCACACCCAGCTGAGTTTCACCATGTTGGCCAGGCTGGTCTCGAACTCCTAACCTCAGGTAATCCACCGGCCTCAGCCTCCCAAAGTGCTGGGATTACAGGCATGAGCTACCGCGCCCGGCCACAAATTCCTATTTCTACTGTGTCCTCTTTCATCTCTTAACTCATGGCAAAATTGCCCATACCAATATTGCCAATTAATATTCTGCTTTATTTTTGTTCATTGTTCTATTATATTGTTATTTAACACTTTATGGGTATCTACATGGCCTTATTAAATGAACTCTTCAAGATCTACGAGGACAGAGACCTCATTTAAATTTTTCTTTGTATTTAATAGATGTTTTGGGGAGCATGGTGAAAATAAAAATATGTAAAAAGATAACAAGAAAGAATGGAGGTTTTATCATTCCTTATTTCACTAGCCAAGGCCTAACCCAGGATTTCTCAACCTTAACACTATTAATATTTTGGACCTAATAATTCTGTGTTGAGGGGGCCTCTCCTATGTATCACAGGATGTTTAGCAACGTGCCTGGCCTCTTTCTATTAGAGGCCAGAAGCACTCTTTCCCCATCTGTCACAACCAAAAATGTCTCCAAACATTGCCAAATGTCCTCAAGGGTTGAACGGGAACAACACTAACCACTGGCCTACAATATGTCTGATATGTTGAGCTTCCTTTCTTGTTTCTATGTCATTAAATTCATACACATATGTGATATTGACATTGAAACAAACACAAATTTAATTTTATGTGTGACATATTTTCCCAAAGCATTAAAAAGTGATTGAGTAAGCTCAGTACACTAAAAGGCAGCCCCCAGGACCTAAGAGTGAGGAAGGCAGACCCAAAGGGCCAGAATTTGCTCCCCAAATCTATTTTGTGTCTTTGGAGAATTTCTCTAATATTCCAATGGCTGTAAGTGTGTAAAGCCCTCAAGACAATCTCCTGGGATAATTAGTGCCTATTTAACTAGGGACAGCTGGAATTCATGGTCAAACTGCCATCATCACATCCTTCCTACAGTTCATAGTTCTAGATTCCCATCCCCTGTGACTACAGCAGTGCAGCCTCCTCCTCACATGATACGCGAACAGACTAGGACCAAGAAGTCAAAGGGAATGTCACCTTTTCCCTTCGTGTGGTTGTGCTAGAGAAGCAATGTCAGCTCATACTGAGGTTGAAAATTCTGCCTCTGAAAGATGGCCTTTCAAATTTGCCTTAGGAATCACCCCCCCCTTTTTTTTTCCTTGAAACAGTCTTGCTCTGTGGCCCAGGCCAGAGCACATTGGTGCCATCTTGGCTCACTGCAACCTCTCTCTCCCAAGTTCAAGTGATTCTCTTGCCTCAGCCTCCTGAGTAGCTGGGATTACAGGCCTGCACCATCATGTCCAGCTGATTTTTGTATAGTTGTGTTTTTAGTAGAGATGGGGTTTCGCCGTCTTGGTCAGGCTAGTCTCGAACTCTTGGCCTCAAGTGATCCTCCAGCCTCGGTCTCCCAAAGTACTGGGATTACAGGTGTGAGCTAATATACTCAGCCAAGAATTACTCTTAAATAAGATCTAAAATTACAGAATATGTCTGTCCCTGGCATTCACTGTTTAATAATAATGTTATTAAACATTCTTATAGATTTTTTTAAAAACTTCCTTCTGGATTTTTTTAAAAAGTAAGAATGAAGTCACAATTAATTGGAACCTAGAGACATACACTTACAGGCTTGTTAGGACACTTCTGGGTGGGTTTTATGAGGAAGCAGAGAGAGGACTGGGAACTGTGAAGCCTACTTGATCATAAGGTCCCTGAAGGCAGGGAGTGTTCAAACCCTTCCACTCTCAGTACCTCCAACACTTGGTACAGTGGTGGGCTTTTACAGGTAATATTCAGTTCAATAAATGTCTGTTGATTAAATCACTTCAATAAAACATATCTGATTTCTTTTTGGCCCTAGTTTGAGATGCGATTTGATATAAATAAATTTATATTATAAAACATTATACTTTATATTTTAACATACAGTATATTTACATTATATAAAATAAATTTTTAATAAAAATTTCAATAAATTATTTTTATATTTAAGTACATAATTTAATATAAATGGAAAAAGAAATCCACACTGTGTGTTACTATGTGCCAAGCATTCTGCTAAGTTCCTTTACATATGTTTCATTTCATTTAGTTTAGATTTCTGTATATATTCCCTCTTAGATCCTGAAGATGCATGATAAGCCAAAAAATTAGTGATTATTTATAAAGCATCTATTCCTCTATTTATTCATTTTTTAAATTCATTTGGCAATTAAATACTTATTGAACACCTGCTCTCTCTAAGCCCCTTATTGAGACCTGGAGAGAGGTAAAGAAAATGAGATAAAGCCCTTACTCACAAGAAGCTTCTGGTCTAGAGTAAAAAATAAAAATCTAAACAGATAATTAGAGTGCAATGTAGTACGCAATAAGGATATTCACAGGTATTACAGGCCCCGGAGCAAGGGCCTCAAAATGAGCCAGGAAGAGGAGGGAAGATGTCGGGACAGGTTGCTGGTGGAAGAGGCAACTGAAATGAGTCATTCAGGGGCAATAGAAATTAACCAAGTAAAGGGAATAAGAGTGAGGTGGGTGTACGGAGTTTAGACTGATGTAACTACTAAAAATAAAGGCACGTACTCAAAAAATATGTACAGAAGATTGCAGTAAGTCTGGAATTTCTGGGGCATTGGCTACCAGTCAGGACCTGATTTAAAGTGAGGATGGGGGAGTAGAGCCAAGGACCAGGCCATGGGGGCGTCTGGGCTTTATCCTGTGAGTGAAGAACCATGAAGGGATGCAAGCAGAGGTGAGATGTGCCCAGTTTGGGTTTTTGATGGTTCGCTGAGGTTGCAGTGTGGCTGGGAAGGCTCAGGCCCACCTAGGGTTTGATGGGTGAGGAGGCTGAGATAGGAGTCAGTTAGGAGGTGAGAAAAGCTATAACAGAACAGCTTTGGTAGGGCTGGAGAGGAGAGAGTTGAGTCGGGATATATTTGACATTAAAATATTAATCTAGGATGCAAAGCCCCATGCAGTGGTTTCTGAGAACCCATGAATCCCCTGACACTGAAGCAGTGAAGCATGTGTGTTGTGTGTGTTTTTCAGTAGGAGACCATCATCTCAACAGATTTTCAAGATTTACAATTTATAAGCATATTCTGGAGTATAATTTTACCTTATATACAAAGCTCCTGATTCTAGTTTCAAAATAGGATGATCATTCTGACTAGCCACCAGTATCTGCTAGCAGCTAGTGGTTAAGATTCAGGTAATTGTAGAAAATTAATTTTAATTTTACCAAGGAAGATAATCCTGTTTAGTAACACAGCAGAGAGCTGAATAACTGGGGGTCAGGTGTACAGAACAGAGGAGTTGTCATTACTTTTAGGTTTGTTTCTTCCATCTTTATAATGGGATACATCATCTACCTCAGAGAAAAAAAATCTGGCCTTGCATGGTGGCTCATGCTTATAATTCCAGTACTTTGGGAAGCCAAGGCAGGAGGATGGCTTGAGACCAGGAGTTCAAAACCAGCCTGGGCAACACAGCAAGACCCCTGTCTCTACAAAAAATAGATTTAAAAATTAGCTGGGTATGGTAGCACACACCTGTAATCCCAGCTACTTGGAAGATTGAGGCAGGAGGATCACCTGAGCCCAGGAGTTGGAGGTTGCAGTGAGCTATGATTGCACCACTGTACTCCAGCCTGAGTGACAGAGTGAGGCCTTGTCTTTTAAGATAGGAAGAGAGAGAGAAAGAGACAGAGACAGAGAGAGAGAGAGAAACAGAGAAGAGAGGAAAGGGAGAAAGAAAGAAAGAGAGAAAGAGAGGAAAGAAGAAAGAAAGAGAGAGACAGAGGGAGGGAGGGAGGGAGGAAGAAAGGAAGGAAGGAAGGAAAGAAGGAGGAAGGAAGGAAGGAGAGAAGGAAAAGATACAAATAAATAAACGAAGGAAAGAAATAAAGAAGATCTAGTCATGTAATGGGTTCTGTTAACCTCATCTGCATTGTCAGGCCCCAATTTTAAGCATGTTACTTCATCTTTGTTCTTGTTTTTCACATAGATACATCATTTTCAGTGGGAAACAGTCATCTGCCTAATTGCAGTGCTGAATTATTTCAGTGAGTTCTAGTCAGCTGGCAGAGTTAGTTGTGGCCCAGTTTATCAGCTCTGCCTTTTATAATCTCCAACATGTTAGATAATGAGAGACAGACAAAAGCAATGAGGTATTTGCAAAGGAGCTTTGGGAAGAATATCAAGGTATAACTTTTCACTAATCTGGACAAGAATAATCTAAGGACTCTGATATCTGCTCCAAGGAGAGAGCATACGTTGTTCCTTCCATCTCTTTCCACGCCTTCCCTGAAAGTGTTCTATACCCAATTACACTAATGCATGTGTAACCTTGCGATGATGCACCCAGATCAATACAGAGGCAGCCCCATAGAATTAGGTCACTCTGATGGAGACAGCCCACCCACTTGTGAAAAAACATGCTGCTAATTGAGTCAGAGTCCCAGAGCAGTCTTCAGTTTCCATGTGGGGGGAGAAGAGTCGCAGTGCAAACTGCGACCCCATCCAACACATCCATGAGCCAGGTGACACATTCACACGTCCCTTTTCTCTGTTGTTAGTGAGAAGTCTGTTCACCTGAGGGGAGTGTGCTTGTACAAAAATCCAGGGTAGAAAATAAACTCAAGGGTTTTTACTAACCATTCCACATGTAGTCTCTTATCGACTCTTGTCCATTGCAGGAGGGAATTTCATTTGTGTCTGCTCCTGACGACCACATCAGGCTCTGAGACCTTTGGCAGAAGGCATGATGAGGAGGGAAACACGGATTTGGTTTAGAAAGTAACTTTATGGCCATACCTTCTTTCTACCTACTATCTGCATTATGTAGTCTTTCGCTAAGTGTGTATTCAGGTTATTTAATACTTGGCTTTCCCTGTTGACATCATCTGCAAAAGTAATGGGAAGTGGCAAAGTTCAAGCTGATATTTTTAAACAAGATTACAAGTGTCTTACAATTTCTGACTGTCATGGAAACTCATTTCTTACAAATCTTAAGTGGTAGAGACTTTGTGGGCAATTTTCATCTTCTTGGAGAATCCTCTAGTTCCCCACATCTGTAATGACTCTACTTCCTAGTTAGGAGTGTTGAAAAGTATTTTTAAGTATAGTTATTGTTATAAAGCAGGAAATTTTTGAACTGAGAATGGTGTGTGTGTGTGTGTGTGAGTTGTGTATATATATGGCATAAGTTCCTCTCTGCCAAACTGCCTAAAAGAGCAAAGTAAATTACTAAGACTTTTAAACATAAGTTGAGGGCTGAGATGCTGCTTGGAGGATACACACACACCCATACATGCTCACACAATATCTGCGTGTGCACAGATTCATGTACATATGTGTGTATATACAATTCTCCATTCTCCATGGCACACACACTATCCCTTTTAGCAGTTGTCCTATTGCTATTCATCAAAGCACCTCAGCGACTCCATTCCAAAGCTGACCAAGGGGAAAATCTTTGATCCTCTTTTCCCCTGGGCTTAAGGGCCTCCTTAAGAGCAAATTAGGATCTCAGTTGCATTACCTTCTCGGGAAGTGATGAGCTAAATGGGACCCTAGTGACTTAAAAGAATGTGCATTTCCAAGCATCATATTCACTCTCCTGCATGTGTGTACAAGGTGAAAAACCAAATGCATATAGTCAGTTTCCCCCAAACTTTTAAAAAAGTTTCTTTGGGATTTGTGGTTGGTGAGCTGAACCACAGTTTACCTTTGCATATTCCTACCAAAACAAGGGCATGTTTAGTCAATTAAAATTTAGTAATATTACAATACAACTGGGTTTATAGTCACCAGGCCTGGTTTGAGTTCCAGCTCTGCTGCTTGTTGTAGCTGGGGAAGAGTGTTTATCTCACTTCCAAGAGTGGTGCTGAGGGTGAGAGAATATGATGAAGAAACGACTGTTGTTATTGGCTGAATTATATCTTCCTGTTCCCCCCACCCAAATTCACGTGTTGCGGCCCTAACTCCAAGTACCTCGGAATATAACTGTACGGATATTTGGAGATATGACCTTTGAAGAGGTAATTAAGGTAATGTGAAGTCATATGGGTAAGCCCTAATTTGTTATATCTGACATCCTTTTACAAAGAGGAGATTAGGACAAGTACACGTGGAAGAGACCTGGTAAAGGCAGAAGAAAAAGGCAGCCATTGACATGCTATGAAGAAAGGCCTCCCGAAGAAACCAACCCTGACCATGCCTTGCTCTTGGACTTCCAGCCTCCAGAATTGTTAGGAAATGAATTAGTGTTAAGTCATCAGTCTGTAGTTCTTTCTTATGGCAGTCCTGGCAAACTAATACACCTACCAACCAGTAAAACTCTGTACAAGCGGAAATATTAGCATCCTACCACTGATAACAAATTGTTGTCGAATGTTTTGTTTCCATACAAATACGTATGTCTAAAATTCTAATTATAGGTAATTCACATCTCTTTATTTTGAAAAGCAACTCTGAATTAAAAGATCATTAGCTCTTACCTTATTTTCTTTAAGCTTCAAAATAATGACAATTGAATGTAGAGTTTTCAGTGATTAACTCTAGCTTTTCATCTAATTTGTTTGAATTATTTTTTGTGTGTCTTGTATGTTAGAGACAATGGGAATTGTGACCTTATTAAAATGCCACATAAATACCCAAAGTTGTGGATGGTGTGAACTCTTGAGTTCTTATTTATTTATTGTATTCATATCTGTGTATTTGGAGCTCTTTGTTTTTTTAAATTTGATACGCCAACTCAATTTTACTATATGTCAATTAAAAAATTTTTCAAGGTACACAATACTGACAATATATAACAAAAATAAAGAATGAGTCACAAGGGCAAAATATATAGATATTATATAAATATTTTGTATTTTAAAATATATATAACATTTTATATTTTTAAAATATATTTTAAAATACACACACACACACACACACACAATTAGTCACTAATGTTTGAGAACAACCAATCAAATACATGTAGATTTTGTCACAAGAAAGAAGGCATGTAAAATGTGGTTTGGAAAGGCAGAAGAGTGGGTCATCAGCCTCCAGAATAAAGAGTAGTGGTGAGCAAAGGGAGTGTGCAGAAGTCAGAATGGACCTGTCTTAGTCTGCTGTGGCTGCCATTGCAAAATACCACGGACTGGCTGGTTTAAGCAACAGATGTTTTCTCACAGCTCTGAAGGCTAGAAGTCTAAGACCAAGGTGCTGTCAGGGTTGGTTTCTGATGAGGCCTATCTTCTACCTTCTTATTATGTCCTCACAAAGCCTTGCTTTTGTGTGTGGTATCCCTTTTCTTTTTTTTTTTTTTTTAAATGGAGTCTCACTCTGTCACCCAGGCTGGAGTGCAGTGGCATGATCTCAGCTCACTGCAACCTCTGCCTCCCAGGTTCAAGTGATTCTCCTGCCTCAGCCTCCTGAGTAGCCGGGATTACAGGCATGCACCACCATGCCCAGTTAATTTTTGTATTTTTTAGTAGAGAGAGGGTTTCACCATATTGACCAGGCTGGTCTCAAACTCCTGACCTGATGATCCACCCATCTCGGCCTCCCAAAGTGCTGGGATTACAGGCATGAGCCACTGTGCCCAGCCCCCTTTTTATTCTTATAAGGAAGTCCTTTCAGATTAATTGTAACCTCATTTAACATTTGTTACCTCCTTAAAGGTCCTTTCCCCAAATATAGTCACATTGGGAGTTGGGGCTTCAACATACACATTTTTGGAGAACACGACTCAGTCCATAAAATTCTGCCTTATACCTTTCTGAAACTCATCTTTCTTGCACATAAAACATTTTCACCTTGTCCTAATAACCCCAAAAGTCTTAATCCAATCCAGCATTAATTTCAAGTCCAAAGTCTCAATAAATGTCATCTAAATGAGGTCTGGGTGAGACTTTGGGTATAATTTTTCCTGAGACAAAATTCCAACTGTGAAACCAGGCAAGTTACTTGCTTCCAAAATACAATGGTGGGACAGGTATAAGATAGACATTCCCATTCCAAAAGGGAGAAATTGAAAAGAAACAAGGGGTGTGGGTCCCAAACAAGACCAAAACATAGCAAGACAAATTCCATTAGGTCTTAAGGCTCAGGAAGAACCTTCTCTGGCCAGATGCTCTGCCTTCTGCCCACTGAGGTGGCAGCAGTCAATCCCCTGGCACAAGGCGGTAGCCCCACCCCCTCAGCTCTGTGTAGCACCCCTTCACCACCACATTGGGCAGCCTGGCCCACTGAAATTGAGGAAGTAGGGAGGTGGCTTCACCCTCTGAAACCAAGGAGAACAGCCTTGCCCCCAGGGTCAGTACCCTCTGGACCTATAGTGGGAGTTGCAGCCCTGATGATTTCTGAATCATCTTCAGAGTCAGCCTTCCATTTCTTTTCTTTTCTTTTCTTTTTTTTTTTTTTATTTTGAGACAGAGTCTTGCTCTGTCACCAGTCACCAGGCTGGAGTGCAGTGGCAATCTCGGCTCACTGCAACCTCCGCCTCCCAGGTTCAAGCAATTCTCCTGCCTCAGCCTCCCAGGTAGCTGGGACTACAGGCACACGCCACCACGTCCAGCTAATTTTTTTTTTAATTTTTAGTAGAGACAGGGTTTCACCATGTTGGCCAGGACGGTCTCGATCTCTTGACCTTGTGATCTGCCCACCTCGGCCTCCCAAAGTGCTAGGATTACAGACTTGAGCCACCGCACCCGGCCCCATTTCTTTAAGGATAAAGCTTATTTGCAGCCAAGTAGCTCTACTGGAAGATCAGAATTCTGAAACCTTCCTTCTGTCTCTGTCTCCTTTTGTTCATACTTGACAGTGTCTTTGCTGCTATCATTCTATTCTCTTCCTGGCTTCTGCTGAAATAACTGATTACAATCACAGATACTCTCTTTATGAAGTGATTGTCCAGCCCATCCTTGGTGTTCTCTCTAGAACATGCTTTCTTACTTTTTGCAGTATGGATAGGCTGAGAATTTTCCAAATACTTCCTTCAAGTTATCTCTCTTCTCTTGCATTTTACTCTAGGCAGTAAAAAGAAACCAGGCCACACCTTGGAAACTGCTTAGAAATCCACTCGGGTAAATATTCAATTTCATCACTCACAAGTTCAACCTTCCACAAAGCACTAGATCACGGTTCAGCCAAGTTCTTTGCCCATTTATAAAGAACTGTCTTTCCTCCAGTTTCCAATGATGCATTTCTAATTTCTGTCTGAGACCTCATCAGAACCTTTAATGTTTGTATTTCTACCAACACCCTGTTCATGATGATATATGTATTCTCCAAGGTGATGGAAGCTTTCACTATAGCTCTCCTATTTTTCTTCTGAGGCCTCACCAGAATTGCCTTGAATTTCCATATTTCTTTCTACCAACCATCCCTTCAAGGAAATCTAGGCTTTTTCTACCAAGCACCTCAAAACTCTTCCAACTCTATTCATTACCCAGTTCCAAAGCCACTCCCACATTTGTAAGTAATTTTTATAGCAGCATCTCATTTAACAATACAAAAATCTGTATTAGTTTGCTAGGGTTGCCATAACAAAAAATCACAGACTGTGTTACTTGAACAACAAAAATTCGTGTTCTCCTGGTATCTAGAGGCTGTAAGTCCAAGGTGCCATCAGGGTCAGATTCTGAAGAGCCCTGTCTTCCTGGCTTGCAGACAGTTGCCTTCGCAGTGTGTCCTTGTATGGACTTTCCTCTGTACACGCGTGAAGAAAGAGGAATCTTTGGTGTCTCTTCCTCTTCTTAGTTGGACACCAGTCCTGCTGGATTAAGACCCGTCCTTATTACCTCATTTAACATTAATTACCTCCTTAAAGGCCCTATTTCCAATATAGTCAAAATAGAGGTTGGCTTCGACAAACTGATTTCATGGGGACACAATTCAGTCCATATCAGGACCTAAAGGGTGTATTTAAGAGCTTTGCTTACATATAGAGAGAGATAAAGGATGGGCCAGAAGTAGGGCTGGAATCATAACCTTCTGAACCTAGAGAGAACTTTAAGAAGTCATGTCTTATCATTTGGCTTCAGGAAGTAAATTTCCAGGAAACCCAGAAGAGATTATTTTCTATTCTCTTTTCAATTTATCTGAGTGTGGAGATGCTACAACCACATTTGATGGTCTTTCTAAAGTACAGGACTTCCTTATGCTAATAAAAATCTTTCCTCTTCTCATCCCCCACAATTGTCAAGAATGATTCACACATTATGCACACAATAGGAATTCATATCACTTAGTTCCCACAGTAGAGGATTATGCAGAAAGAAAAGCCATGTTTCCTATCCTAAAGAAACCAAGGCAATCATCGAAAGAATAAGAATAGTCATACAGATTGATTCATCCAGACACATCTGTCATCAAATCACCTCTTTTGCCTTAGTGGAAACTGCATCAGATCAGAAGTCAGGAGACCAGGGCTCTGGTCCCAGGTTGACCATCGCTTAGTGATGCAGACATGATGAATCTGACCCTTTTTGTGTCTGCATTTCGTTGTATATAAAATGGACGTGGTAGGAGTAAGTGGTGGCTATGGAACTAAAAAAAAAAATCTCTAAATATCTTTCAGTTGTTTAGGCATTTCTAATAATCCACAATTGTCTATTTAATATTTTTTAAACCTCCCTGACGTAGTCTTATAGGCTCTATTGTCCAATACTTCAATTATTTTTGCATTTTATTTTACTATAAAGTGCAAGGACTAAAACTGGAAACTGTATTTTAATAAATCTTCAACTAATGCTGAATATAGCAAAAATAGTATTCCTGGCCTTGGATATAATATTCTTTTATAACTTCTCAGTATCATGTCTCTTTTTCACACAATGGAAATTTGGCTGAGAATTTTGTTACCCAAAATAAGGTTGAATATGGTATGACATAAAAGCATGAAGAAACAGTGGAGAAGCCAATAATGTGTGCAACCAATCCAAAACTAAAAATGTTCATTTTTACATTAAGCAAATTAATTGAATAATTGACAATATCCCTTTCCCATGTTTTCTATGAAGGGGCAATGTTTCATTTAGAAGGAATTAGGTCCTTTGAGACATTTGAGGAAGAAATGAGACACTGTGTAAATTGTGATGTATGACAACGATCCTAATATCTTCTTCCACTGACTCTGAGTGTCAGACACAGCTCAAGTAGGGAAGAGTGTCATTTAGAGTGTAACCTTTCAGAAAGACGTGTACATTCCTGCATTTCTGAGGTTAAATCTGTTTGCCATGGTACGTGGACCTATGGTGCCTTGAAATTTGATTCCAAAATTTTGCATACTAAATAATATTTTTTGCGATACAGATTGTCTTTGTTTAATAATAGTAGTTCCCTGTTAGAAAGATCTTCAGATGATGTAATTGCCATATATTGTACTGCAAGTTGAAGAGGATAAGTTTCAAGTCTCAAATTCTTAGACACCAGGTAAGGAGAGGCTAAGAATGTTACAGAAATGATAAACCTTGGTCTTTTGGAAAGAGATCTGCCCATTTTACTTTTCAACACCTTTTGTTGATGGATTAGACCCCCTTAATATCAAAAAATCAAAAAAGCTGCCTACATCCCAAAGACTGAGAATGGTTAATGAAAAGGAAATCTAAAGTATTTGACAATGGTAATTAGCTGATACATAAATACTATTGATAACTCATTTCAAACTGTAAATGTGCATTTATTCTCTTCACATAGGATGAATGCACAGGAGGACTGCGTGAAAAGGTAAGAAAATCCAGAGGTAGCTCACTCAAAGTACTGGTGAAATGAACATTAGTGCATTATTTCAGAACACAAATTAGACAGTAGGAAAATAAAGTTTGGCAAGAGAGGGTAAGAGAGTCAAGAAGCCCACCTTGGAAAGCTTGACAGAAGAAACCACCCATTTCTTACTTTTATCCTCTTGGAGTAGAATTCCTCGCAGGGGCTTCACATTCCTGGAGTTCAGACATGATTAAACACTGTATCTTTAAAAATGCTTTCCAATTCCAAGCTGCGGAACATATAAATAACCGCTTTCCAGCTACCACTCCTTGGCCTGGAATTCAAGCTGAGTCCTTCTGGGCTTCAGTCTGCTTTGACCAGGCTCCTTAAAAGAACAACAACAAGAAGCCACCTTGCTGCTTCCCAGCGCATCCAGCCTGGGAATCTGCATGCTGGATGCATAGGAAGGTAGTGGTGAGCAGCAATGGAGGCCTTGTTTTTTCATGCCTTGACATGTTTTTGAAAGAAACAACGAAGTTGTAGCCACAGGGTGAAGTGAAGGAGGTTTGCTCCAACTCAGACGGGGAACAAAAGTTCTAAAATCCCTCTCAGTGGCTGGTATTGATGGGGACACAGGGCTTTCCTGAGCAAGCAGATATGAAGACTTTTACATCTGTTAGAGTCAGGATGCATCAGAATTCACGTCTAATGTCATCATAGGTCACCCCAACTGTGATCTCTATGGAGAAGTTAATACGTCAGAGCCTTCCTTGGGGAGGGAGGACTGCAGCTTGCCTTACCTAGTCTAGTCCTGGCCTGCCTCTCCAGTCTTGCCTCCCTCTACTACCCTGCATACCAGCCAACCCGATGACTCTTTTTACTCTAAAGGGGTCATCTACATTCCTACATCTGTCCTTTTTCTCTTACAGTGAAGGCCCTGCTACCTCTGCTTCCTCCCTGCCTTCCTGCCTTCCTTCCTTCCTGCCTTCCTTCCTTCCTCCCTCCCTCCCTCCTTCCTTCCTTCCTGCCTTCCTTCCTTCCTGCCTTCCTTCCTTCCTGCCTTACTCCCTCCCTCCTTCCTTCCTTCCTGCCTTACTCCCTCCCTCCTTCCTTCCTTCCTGCCTTCCTTCCTTCCTTCCTCCCTCCCTCCTTCCTTCCTTCCTGCCTTCCTTCATTCCTTCTCTTGTTCCTGCTCTCCTTCCCTTCCTTCTCTCCTTCCTTCCTTCTCTCCATCTTTCCTTCCTTTTCTCCTTCCTTCCTTCTTTCTATATCCTTCCTTCTTTTCCTCCATGTCCTTCCTTTCTTCTTTCCCTCCTTCCTTCATTCCTTCCTTCCTTCCTTCCCTCCTTCCTTTATTTTCTCTCCCTTCCTCCCTACAACCTTCCTTCCTTTTTTTCTTTCTTTTCTCTTTCTCTCTCTCTCCTCTCCAACCACCTCTCTTCTCCCACCCTGTCTCATTTAAGTTTTGTTCCTCCTCAATCCAGGTTACAGTGTCATTTCCTTCGAAAACAATTTTCCAGTAAATCATAGACCAATATTTTTAAAACTATATTCCTCAAACTATCTGGCTCAGAATAAAATGCCAGTTTCTGAGCTCCCACCCTAGACACACAGAGTAAGACTTTCTTGTAGTGAGAGCCAAGGACCTGCATTTTAACAAGCTTCCCAGGTGATGCCAATGCTCACTAAAGTTTGAGAACCTCTCCCACAGCCTCACTGTGTATCCGTGTAGCAGATATGGCCAGTCAATATCCTGACAATATCAAATCGCAATGGCTTCTTTTCAGTGATTCTCAGAATGCCGTGGAGAGCTAACAGAAAATACTGAGGCCAGGCTTCATGAATAAGGCCTTTGTTTTCTCACCAAATTTCTCCTCAGGCTTTTGGTTCACACAGAAATTTGAGGCTAGCTGTCTTCCATTATTTGTTATTTTCTGACCATGGCCTGGGTCCTCCATTGAATTAGAAGTCCATCTGGGACAAAGGCACAGCTTATGATTTCCCGGACACTCAGCCCAGAATGTCCTAGACATAATTGGCATTCAAGAAACAATGGTTTTGGTAATAGAGTTATTGGTGATAATGAAGATAGTGATGCGATACATTTGCTTCACCTTACGTCCTTAATTCCTAGGATTTTCATTCTTCTTTGTGCCCCGCAGTAAACCTGTTACCCAATCTTCATCAAGGCCAGCTTTGTGGGCATGCGCTCTGAGCAGTTGTATGGGGCCACATGCTAACAAGAGCCTTAAATTTGGTTTAATGCCCTTCTGTCATCTCAGTAAAATTCTTACTAATTTTTAAACAATAAACCCACATTTTCATTTTGCACTGGGCTTTGTAAATTAAACAGCCAGTCCTAGTCTCATACTCATTGTTTCAGATATGCTGCTTTCTCCGTATTCTGTCTGCATCCACTCCGGCCCCAGGTGCTGTTATCTCACGCCCAGGCAACTGCATCATTGTTTGCCCTTCCCTTAATCGCTTCTCACCCTAGAGCAGGCTCAGCATGCCAGCTACTGGCTCTGAAACAAATGATCAATTCTCATTGCTATGAAAAGTAATAAGAGACATAGGTAGTGGGACTGTAAATCGAGGCAGACAATTGGCAATTTTTACTAAAATTCTAAATTCACATACCCCACGAGCCAGCAATTTTATCTTTAGGAACTTATCCTGTAAGAGCAAAATTGCTTGAGGTCATACAGACGTTCACTGCATTGTCTATTAAAGCAAAAGATTACAAGCAAACTAAATGTCCATAAATAGAAAACTAGATAAATGTATATATATACAGATACGTCTATATCTATATATGCTTGTACGTGCATAAAATGCTTCAAGAAGAATATGCAGGAAACTGGGAGCAGCTGCTGTCTCTGAAGAATGAGAACTGGGGCTGGGTGAAGAATCACCTGTTATTTTATATCTTTCTGCTTTGTTTGAATTTTTGCTTATTTTGTCACATGTATTATTTTTCAGTCACAAAATTAAATTCAATTTTTAAAACAGTAGGGCTTGATTGAAACCTCTTGTGGTAGGCTGATAAACCCTCAATGATATCAGGTGCAAATTCCAGGAACTTGTGAATGTTACCTTTCATGGGAACAGGGTCTTGCAGATGTAATTAAGTTAAGAATCTTAGCTGGATGCAGTGGCTCACACCTGTAACCTCAAAACCTTGGGAGACCAAGGCAGGAGCACATTTTGAGCCCAAGAGTTTGAGACCAACCTGGGCAACATAGTAAGACCCCGTCTCTATTTTTTTCTTTTACTAAGTTATGAATCTTGAAATGGGAAGATTATCCAGAATGGTCATAGCAATTCTACTTATAATAGTACTGTCTTGGTACATTCTGTGTTGCCATAACAAGATATCAGAGATGGGGCAATTTAGAAAGAAAAGAGGTTTATTTAGCTCATTATTCTAGAGGCCAGGAAATTCATAACTGGGGGGCGGGCACCTGGTCAGCTTTTGGTAATAGCCTTGTGCTGTGTCATACCATGGTGGAAAAGCGGAAGAGGAAGTGAGTGCATGCAAGAGGCCACCCTGACTTTACAACAACCTGTTCTCATGGGAGCTAATCCATTCTTGTGAGAACTAACAGTCTCTCAAGAAAGGCATTAGTCTATCTTAATGAGCTATCACGTCTTAAAGGTACTACCTCCAAACACCATCACACTGGGGACCAAGACTCAACATGAATTTTGGTGGGGACAAACCATATTCAAACCACAGCAAATATCCCAAACTGGGAATTACCCAAATGTCCATCAATAATTGAATGGATAACTATCTTATGGTGCAGTCACACAATGGAATGCTGTAAGCCAATGAAAATAAATAATCTACTGTTAAAATAAATAAAGCCAATGAAAATAAATAATCTACCATTAAAATAAATAAAGCCAATGAAAATAAATAATCTACCATAAAATAAATACAGTTATTTATTTTTATTTTATATTTTTGGAACTGCTTAAATTTCATTTTTAAAATTTTGCCATATATATTACTTTTTCTGTCATGAATTCAATTAAAAACTTTAAATGTATTAAGCCTAATTGATTGTTCTCAGAAACCTGAAAGAAAACAGATATGAAAGAATATATATTGTGTGATTCCATTTCTATAAAAGGAAAAATAAGTCAAAACCTATATGTAGCAGGGGCAGTGGCTCACACCTGTAATCCCAGAACCTTGAGAGGCTGAGGCAGTGGATGACCTGAGGTCAGGAGTTTGAAACCAGCCTGGCCCACATGGTGAAACTCTGTCTCTACTAAAAAAATAAAAATTAGCTGGGTGTGGTGGCGGGTGCCTGTAATCCCAACTACTTGGGAGGCTGAGGCAGGAGAATCACTTGAACCCAGGAGGTAGCAGTTGCAGTGAGCCAAGATCGCACCACTGCACTCCATCCTGGGTGGCAGAGCAAGACTCCATCTCAAAGCAACAACAAAAACAAATCCATATGCTTTCCAAGAACCTGAACAGACATTTCTCAAAAGAAGAGATACAAACAGCCAACAGATATATAAAAAGTGCTCAACACCTCTAATCACTAGGGAAATGCAAACTAAAACCATAATGAGATATCACCTCATACCTGTTAGAATGGGTCATATCAAAAGGACAAATAATAACAAATATTGGCAAGGTGGGGGTGTAAACGGAACCCTTGTGCACTGTTGGTGGGAATGTAAATTAGTGCAGCCATCTTGGAAAACAGCATGGAGGCTCCTCAAAAAATTAGAAATAGAATTACCATATGATACAGCAATCTCATTGCCAGGTATACAGCCAAAAGAATTGAAATTAGTATGTCAAGGAGACATCTGCTCTGATTTCAGCATTATTCACAATAGCCAAAATATGGAAGCAACCTAAGCGTCCATCAACAGCTACATGGAAAAAGAAAGTATGGTACATATATACATGGAATACTATACGGCCTTTAAAAAGAAAGAAATTCTGTCATTCAAGACAACATGGATGGAACTGGAGGACATTGCGCTAAGTGAAATAAGCCAGGCGCAGAAAGACAAATTTATTTGAGACTGTATGATCTTATTTATATCTGAAATCTTAAAATGTCTTTCTCAGGGAAACAGAGAGTAGAAAAGCAGTCATCAGAGGCTGATGGAGAGGGAGAGAGATGGGGAAAGGAAAGATGTCGATCAAAAGGTACAAAGTTTCAGTTACTGGAGGAATACATTTCAGTGATCTGTTGCACTGCATGGTGACCACAGCTGATAACAATGTATTGTATATTTCAAAATGGCAAAAAAAATAGATTTTTAATGTTCTCACCACAAAAAAATAAAAAGTTGGTGAGAATACATGCTAATTAACTTGATCAACTCATTCTATGATGTATATATAAATGAAAACATCACATTGTACACCATAACTATGCACAATTATTATTTGCCAATTAAAAATAAATTTTAAAAATCTATATGCTGTCAGAAGATTGGAAAGGGTACCCTAGAGGGGGACCATGTCGGGGACATGGGGGTACCTATTGCAGAGGTGTGTTCACTCTGTGAAAATTCAAGCTGTACACTTACACTGTGTGTGGTTCTCTGAACTATAGAATTAAATTTTTTGAAAGATCCAAAGATCTGATAAAAGACACAGACACATGTATGAAAGAATGTAATGTCTGTATGTGTGCCTACATACCACACACACACACAGAACACCACTTTTATAGAGGGCCTAATAAACTTAGCAAAAATATTTTTTTATTATTACTATTATTTTTTTTGAGACAGACTCTTGTTCTGTTGCGAGGCACCAGGCTGGAGTACAGTGGTGCAATCTTGGCTCACTGCAACCTCCGCCTCACGGATTCAAGCAATTCTCCTACCTCAGCCTCCTGAGTAGCTGGGACTACAGGCACTCACCACCATGCCCAGCTAATTTTTGTATTTTTTAGTAGAGACAGGGTTTCACCATGTTGGCCAGGATGGTCTCGATCTCTTGACCTTGTGATCCATAAAGCTGAGCACTGAAATTCCTTGTGTCCTCTGTGCTGACTTGCCCTTTCTCATAATGTTATTTGAAGTCATACCAAATTTGGTATTTTAGTATTTCAGCACATCTCTTTTCTCTTGGTAGACGGAAAAAAGAAAATGTCACATGAAGACTTATATACTTCAAATGCAATTCTGCAAATAGTTCTTAATCATCCCCAGTTTTCATCTCTGAGCTATTCTTCTTGACTAAGAGGGCTTATTTTTAGATAGTTGTGCAGTTGACAGTTGAGAATCCAGCCTCTCCACTCGCCTCCCCACCTCTCTTCCAGATCCTGCTCAGTTGGGAATTTACATGTTCAACTGTCCCGTAAGGATCTTTAACGATGTTGGGAATGAGCTGACATGGAAATCACAAGCACAGAATTGGGCCAAAACTGATGTTTGCAATGGAACATTTAGAAACTAAAACAACGACCATTTAATTTAAAACTGAGGCATCAGGAATGAGAAATGAGCTATGAAATTTTCACCTCTAAGTCACTAGATCAAGTTACAATTCTAAGCCAAAAGAAATGATTAGTCCCCAAATTAAGTATCAGTTTAGAAAAATCAAGCACCCAGCTCTATACTATACATCAGTGGCTCCCAAAGTGTGTTCCTCAGACCAGCAGCAGCAGCAGCAGCAGCTCCTGGGAACTTGTTAGAAATGCACATTTTCAGGCCTACCCTGGACTTTCTGAATCAGAAACTCTAGGAGCTGGCAAACACTATTGAGGAACAATATGAAAATAAGTGAGCGTATCAGAAACAGCCCCACAATCTGTGTCTCAACACCCCCGTGAGGTGATGATGATGCCTGCTAAAGTCTGAGAACCACTGCTCTAAATAAGTGTTTGTCCATAAAGAGTTAAAACAGAACCATTGTGTTGCATCATGCAATTGCATTTTCCACATATTTAAATAAGTATAACAGAATATTCACTAGCATTTCTTTTCCTGAATTTCCCAATAGGCCAGACATAGTTAAAGAATTACCTGGCAACCAAAACTTCCTTTAAGCACTAAGGTAGGGATGCGAGTGGATAGGTGGCGTGTCTCCACGCACGTGTGCACGCCTACACTGGGCCAATGGAACCACAGCAGTCTGCCTCTGAACATGCTGGTGTCCACTGTAACCTGAAATTATTTCATTTGCGTCGGTTTGAAAACTGCTTTAATTTTTCAAAACTCTGCCTGCCACCTAAAGACTTGTGGGAACACCCAAAATTAGATCTATAAGTATATAAATATGGTCCCGTTAAATTCAAGGCAGCGGGTGAAAGCTTATTTTTTTTTTTTCAGGGGAAATTGTGAATGCTGGGAAAAGCTCCCAGATCGGGTTTTGAAGCTAATCAGCATAATGCCATTGAAGAAAACCAACTTGAGCTAAAGAGAGAGAAGCACTGAATCTAATTCCCCATGGAAAAAGTTGCATCATTTAAGTTTAGAGTTAAGCATGTACTGAGCATCCATATGTGTAAGGATCTGTGACAGTATTTTATGAAGGGCAGTCTTCTGATGGGACAGTACATCCTGACCTCCTTGGAAATATAATTACCTTGTAACAGGGAGGCTGTTATGGTAAATGACAGAAAATCAATATGAATTTGTTCAAGCAAAAACAATTTAAAAAGAAAAAAGAGAGGAAAGAAAGGCATTGAGATTGCATTTGGTTCATCAAACTAAACTTTGGAGAGATCAAGGGTGGAATATACATAACAAAAGTTTAGAACCAGCAACTCAAAAACATTCATCTGCTTCTGTTATCGCTAGCATGACTCTATTTCCCTCTCTTTTTTAACTGCTTTATTGAGATATAATTTGCATGCCATATACTTGACCCACTTAAAGTCTACAATTTAATGACTTTAGTATATTCACAGTTTTGCATCTGTCATGATAATAAATTTAGGATATTTTCATTACTCCATAAAGAAACCTTCCACCCCTTAGCCATCAACCCTCCCCAAAACCTTACCATCACTCCGATTTCCAGGTAACCTCTAATTTATGTTTTTTCTCAATAGATTTGTCTTTTCTGAATATTTCATATAAATGGAATCATAAAATACATGATCTTTTGTGACTGGCTTATTTTACTCAGCATAAAGTTTTTAAAGCACATCCATGTTGTATCATGTGTCAGTAATTCATTCCTTTTAATGACTGAATAATATTCATTGTTATGAATATACCACTTTGTATCTATTCATCAGTTTGGTTATTTTCACTTTTTGATTATTATGAAAAATGCTAGCAGTACTTTCCTAAAACAGTTTCTCTAGGTGGCAGGAATCTAGTCATCACCACTCCTACGTTCACATCAAGTCCCAAAAACTTCCCAATTAGACAGAAGTAAAATCTTCCCTACAGATTTCAGATTAAAAAAAGAAATAGGCAAGTCATGCTGGCTCACACCTGTAATCCCAGCACTGTGGGAGGCCAAGGTGGGCAGATCATCTGAGGTCAGGAGTTCGAGACCAGCCTGGCCAACATGGCGAAACCCCATCTCTACTAAAAATACAAAACTTAGCCAAGCGTGGTATGGTGATGGATGCCTCTAATCCAAGCCACTCCAAAGGCTGAGACCTGTACTCCAGCCTGAACAACAGAGTGAGACTCTGCCAAGGAAGAAAGAAAGAGAGAAACAAAAGAAAAGAAACTAAAAGAAATGAAACAGGGAGGAAGTATGACTAGGCTGACTCAGTGCAACTCTCAACCAACCTAACTGAAAGGCCAGAGAGAATGAGGCACCTGACAAGACAGCCACTCCTATTCAGATCACTTGTTTAGAGCAGATGAATGCTGTTTCCTGAAAGGAGCAGGAGTAGCAAAGACATGATTACTGTGAAAACTTTTAGTTAGACAGCTTCTTCCATTTTTATCTAGCTCTTTTTTGCATATTGCCTGAACTGTGGGGATATGAAGTCCACAGACTTGGTATCTTGAGATGTGAAACTATCCAGCTCTACAGTCCTTCAGAAAGATCCTAGAGTTCTCAAGAACAAAGTACACAGGGTGGGTCCAGATTTAAAAGCAAAGAGACTACGTAAAGGGAATTCATCCAGTTAGTCAACTATGAGATATTTATTACTTATTCATGTACCATGAGTTAGACACCATTGTAGGTAACAAAGCTAATAAGACCCATGAAATGGTTTGGGGACTGAAGTGATCTTGCTGAGCACTTCTTTTCTTTCTCGCTCTTTCTTCTGCTTCTCTTTTTAACTCATGGTGGCCTGTGAGAGTACAGGTTTGACACAGTATGAATTTGTTCCACTGTCCATCATCCAAGTTTGTTCTGTTTCATGGCATCAAAAAGCAACAAGCTTTTCAAGACTTGGCTTTGGACCAGGAGAGAGAACAAAGGATTCTCGAACCTGGAACAAATCCATGCTGGAAAACCAAGCAAAGGTTACCAGGCACTAGGATTTTTGTTTTGTTTTGTTTTTATCAAAGGTAAGGATTGAGGTTAGGAGGAATTTCAAAAAAGGTAAAGACCTTAGAATATGTGGTCCTGACTCCACATTGCTGCATTTCCCTTGGGACTCTATCACCACCCCCATTATTCCCCTGAGAAAGAATCCTCTTTAAAAGTCTGAATAAACTGAGATGAAGGTGGGTTGGCAAATGCTATTTCAGAACAATATGAAAATAAGTAAAAGTATCAGAAATAGCTCTGAAGTTCATCAAAACTGTTGTAGCACTTCTGATTGTGGGATCCTGGAAAAGGCATTTATACTCTTTTAAATTCTTTCTTCTCTTCTGGAAAATAAGGTTAGTACTTATCTTAGGCCAGGTATGGTAGCTTATGCCTGTAATTCCAGTGCTTTGAAAGTCCGAGGTAGAAGGATCACTTGAGGCCAGGAGTTTGAAACCAACCTAGACTACATAGCAAGACACCATCTCTATAAAAAATATATATGCAAATGAATGTCAGGGACAGATCCAAGATGGCCAATTAGGAGCAGCTCAGGATTGCAGCTCCCAGCAAAAGCAGGAGCTGGTGAGTGGAGACCGCGTTTCCAGACAGATTTTTATTGCCCACAGACCAGGAGATTCCCAGGCGGAGGAGCCCTACGGGTCGCCAGCACGGCTGTTTTGGCTGATGCAGCGGGTCTCCGCACAAAATGTACGGGTCTGGGCACCATTTTAGCTGGCGATTGGAGCTCCTGGGAGACAGAGTCGCTCACTCAACAGATAAAAAGGGGACTGAAACAGGGAGCCAGGCCAGGAGATTCCGGGGCAAAAAAGCGCAACGAATCTCCGCGCAGCTGTTTCACCCAGCACAGTGGATCACCGCACAGGAAATCACACAGATCCTGGCGCCTTTTCAACAGGCGACTGGAACACCTGGGAGACAGAGTTGCCTATTCAACTAAAAAAAAAAAAAAAAGGCTCTGAGGCAGGGAGCCAGGTGATCAGACTCAGCTGGTCCCACCCTCAAAAAAAAAACAGTAATCTGAAATGCTCTGGATTGAGAGTTTCACAGCAAGCACAGCTGAACCCAGGATGGTCCAGCCCTGTGGGGGAGGGGCGTCCGCCATTACCGAGGCACTCCACCACTATGGAGGTAGTCTGCCATTGCCGAGGCAGCCCACCATTACAGAGAGAATCGGCCATTACAGAGGTGGGCTGCCATTGCCAAGGCAGTTCTAACTATACCCGTATAAATAGGACAGCAGGGAAGTTCACACAGCAGCTGGTTGGAGCCCACAGCAGCTCAGCAAAGCCTTTTCAGGCAGACAGTGAATAGACTTTCTCCTCACTGGGCAGGGCAGCCCTGAAAAAAGGCAGCAGCATGACAGAAACTTATAAATAAAGCCCTAACTCCCGGGGACAGAACACCTGGAAAAAAAAAAGGCATTTATGAGCTCTGGTTTAGCAGACTTAAATGTACCTGCCCAGCAGCTCTGAATGAACAACAGAGCTCACAGCTTAGCACTTGAGCTCCTTTAAAGGACAGACTGTCTCCTCAAGCAGCTCCCTGACCCCCGTATATCCAAAGAGGCACCTCATAAAGGAGAGCTCAGACTGACATCTGGAGGTATCCTTCTGGGACAAAGATAGCAGAAGAAGAAACTGGTAGCAACCCTTACTGTTCTGCAGCTGCTGCAGGTAATCCCCAGACAAGCAGGGCCTGGAGTGGACCACAGCAGGCCTACAGCAGAGGGGCCTGACTGTTAGAAGGAAAACTAAGAAATAGAAAGAAATAACTTCATCATCAACAAACTGGACATCCACTCAGAGACCCAATCTGAAAGTCAACAACTACAAAGACGACATGGATAAATCCACAAAGATGGGAAGAAACTAGTGCAAAAAGGATGAAAACACCCGAAACCAGAACGCCTCTCCTCCTACAAGGGATCACAACTCCTCACCAGCAAAAGAACAAGGCTGGATGGAGAATGAGAGTGATGAATTGACAAAAACAGGCTTCAGAGGAGGGTAATAACAAACTTCTCTGAGCTAAAAGAACATGTTCTAACCCAATGCAAAGCAACTAAGAACACTGAAAAAAGATTTGACGAAACGCTAATGAGAATAAACAGCTTAGAGAGGAATATAAGTGAATTGATGGAGCTAAAAAACACAACATGAGAACTTCACAAAGCATATACAAGTTTCAACAGCGAATTGACCAAGCAGAAGAAAAGATATCAGAGGTCAAAGATGAACTCAGTGAAATAAAACAAGAAGGCAAGATTAGAGAAAAAAGGGTAAAAACAAATGAACAGAGTCTCCAAGAAATATGGGACTATGTGAAAAGACCTAATCTACATTTGATAGGTGTACCTGAATGTGATGAAGAGAATGAATCCAAGCTGGAAAATACTCTTCAGGATATTATCCAGGAAAACTTCCCCAACCTAGCAAGGCAGGT
>CAUYLG010033004.1:0-37419 GCA_963573385.1 Cacajao melanocephalus
GTTGTTAAGCACAATTATCGGCATAAAAGAGGTTTTCAATACCTATTCCTAGATTGCATTCCAGCCTGGGCAATAGAGCAAGAATCCTGTTCTCTCTCCCTCTTTTTCTTTCTTCTTCTTTCTTTCATAAAAAAAAAAAAAAAAAAGGCATGCTCGCTTCAGCAGCACATACACTAAAATTGGAATAATACAGAGAAGATTAGCATGGCCCCTGCGCAAGGATGACACGCAAATTCGTGAAGCGTTCCAGTATAATTTATTATAAAAATAAAAAAATAAAAATAAAAGAAAGAAAGAAAGCCAGGAAGAGACACAGATTTGGGAGGTATCTCTAACAGGATAAGCTAGGTTATGTTGTGGTAACAAACAACTCTAATGTCTCAATGGCTTAACCCCCAAAAATCTCATTCTCGCTCACAGGACTTGTCCATTGCCAGTTAGGCAGGGGCCTCCACTCAGGAGATTCACTTAGGAACCCAAGGGGTCTTAGGTTTCACTTTGACACTGGTTGCCTTCACCACCACGGCAGCAAGAAGGAGCATATAAAACTGCACTCTGGTTCCCAAAGTGCCTGCTTGGAAGAGAAGTTGCTTCCACTCACCAACAAACAAAGCAATCACAGAGCACTGCCTAACTTCAAAGGGGTTAAATGGAAGCACAACCTACTACAGGCCTGGGCATAATAAAGTTGGAAATATTTGGTGAATAGCACCAATGACTGCCACCGGTGAGAAAACCAGGAGTTTCCTTTTTGTGTTTTGGACATGGCAATTCTCGTGGAGGTATAGTGTACTAGTCTGAAGTTCAGGGGAGGACAAAGGGTACATCCAGGCTTGTAGAACCTGGAGTGTATATATTCTGGGGGGAAGCCCCTTTAAGATAAGGAATGCCAGACCATGTACAAAATTAAATGCAGTCTTAGAAGAACATATGCAAATGAAAAATAAAATATTATACTAAGAAACGTACCTAGCCAAGGAGGTAAAAGACCCGTACAAAGAAAACTATACAACACTGCTGAAGGAAATTGTAGATGACACAAATGAATGGAAACACACCCCATGCTCATGGATGGCTAGAAAATGACCATGTTGCCAAAAGCAATTTATAAATTCAATGCAATTTCCATCAAAATGCCATCATCATTCTTCACAGAGCTAGAAAAAAAAATCCTAAAATTCATCTAGAACCAAAAAAGAGATATCATGGCCAAAGCAAGACTAAACAAAAAACAAATCTGGAGGCATCACATTACCCAACTTCAAACTATGCTATAAGGCTATAGTCACCAAAACAGCATGGTACTGGCATAAAAACAGGCACATAGACCAGTGGAACCCAATAAAGAACCCAGAAGTAAAGCCAAATACTTACAGCCAACTGGTCTTTGACAAAGCAAACAAAAACATAAAGTGAGGAAAGGACACCCTATTCAACAAATAGTGCTGAGATAATCGGCAAGCCACATGTAGAATAATGAAACTGAATCCTCATCTCTCACCTTTTAAAAAAATTAACTCAAGATGGATCAAAGACTTAAATCTAAGACCTGAAACCATCAAAATTCTAAAAGATACTTTTGGAAAAACCCTTCTAGACATTGGTTTAGGGAAAGACTTCATGACCAAGAACCCAAAACCAAATGCAATAAAACAAAGATGGACTTAAACTAAAAAGCTTTGCACAGCAAAAGAAATAATCAGCTAACAGACAACCCACAGAGTAGGAGAAAATCTTCTCAAATTATGTATCCAACAAAGGACTAATATCCAGAATCTACAAGGAACTTAAACAAATCAGCAAGAAAAAAAAACAAACCCATCATTAAGTGGGCAAAGGCATGATAGACAATTCTCAAAAGAAGATATACAAATGGCCAACAAACATATGAAAAAATGCTCAGCATCACTAATGATCAGGGAAATGCAAATCAAAATCAAAATGTGATACCACCTTACTCCTGCAAGAATAGCATAATAAAAAAATAATAGATGTTGTTGTGGATGTGGTGAAAAGGGAACAGTTTTACACTGCTGGTGGGAATGTAAACTAGTGCAACCACTATGGACAACAATGTGGAGATTCCTTAAGAAACTAAAAGTAGATCTATCATCTGATCCAGTAATCCACTCCTGGTTATCTACCCAGAGAAAAAGAAGTCATTAAATGAGAAAGACACTTGTACGTGCATGTTTGTAGCAGCACAATTCGCAATTGCAAAAATATGGAACAAGCACAAATGCCCATCAATCAATGAGTAGATAAAGAAAATATGGCATAAATATACCATGAAATATTACTCAGCCATAAAAAGGAATAAAATAATGACATTCACAGCAACCTAGATGGAATTGGAGACAATTTTTCCAAGTGAAGTAACTCAGGAATGGAAAATCAACATCATAGGTCCTCACTTACAAGTAGGAGCTAAGCTATGAGGATGCAAAGACATAAGAATGATAAAATGGACTTTGGAGACTCGGGGTGATGGGGAAGAATGGCAGGGGTGGGGGCAAAAGATAAAAGACTACACATTGGATACAGTGTATACTGCTTCACTGCTTAGGCAATGGGTGCACCAAAATATCAAATCACCACTAAAGAACTTACCCATATAATGAAACACCACCTGTTCCCCCAAAACCTATGGAAACAAAAAAAAAGAAAGAAAAAAGATGGCCAATTAGGAGCAGCTCAGGATTGCAGCTCCCAACGAAAGTGCAGAGGGTGAGTGGACACCGCATTTCCAGATGGATTTTTATTGCCCACAGACCAGGAGATTCCCAGGTGGAGGAGCCCCATGGGTCTCCAGCGTGGCTGTTTTGGCCGGCTCAGCTGTTTTGGCCAGCGCCCCAGCGCTGCGGTTCTCCACACAAAATACACAGGTCTGGGTGCTGTTTCAGCTGGCAATTGGAGCTCCTGGAATAGAGAGTCACCCATTCAACTGATAAAAGGGGACTGAAACAGGGATCCAGGCCAGGAGATTCCCGGGCAAAAAAGCACCATGAATCTCAGTGCGGCTGTTTCAGCTGGGCAGTGGGTTGCTGCATGGGAAATCACACAGATCCCAGCGCCTTTTCAACAAGCAAGTGGAACACCTGGCACACAGAGTCACCCGTTCAACTCAAAAAAAAGGGCTCTGAGGCAGGGAGCCAGGTGATCAGGCTTGGCTGGTCCCACCCCCACAAAAATATAGCGATCTGAAATGCTCTGGATTGAGAGTTTCACAGCAAACACAGCTGAACCCAGGACGGTCTAGCTCTGTTGCGGAGGGGCGGCTGCCGTTACCAAGGCAGTCCACCACTACAGAGGTAGTCCACCATTGCTGAGGCAGCCTGCCATTGCTGAAGCAGCCCTCCATTACAGAGAGAGTCCGCCATTATAGAGGTGGGCCACCATTGCCGAGGCAGCTCTAACTATACCCGTATAAACAAGACTGCAGGGAAGTTCACATGGCAGCTGGGTGGAGCCCACAGCTGCTCAGCAAACCTCTGCAGGCAGACAGTGACTAGGCTGCCTCCTGGCTGGGCAGGGAAGCCCTGAAAAAAGACAGCAGCACAACAGAAACTCATACATAAAGCCCTAAATCCCTGGGACAGAGCACCTGGGGAAAAAAAGGGGGTTCTGAGTTCTACTGCAGCAGACTTAAACGTACCTGCCCAGCAGCTCTGAATGAACAGTGGAGCTCACAGCTCAGCACGTGAGCTCCTATAAAGAACAGACTGTCTCCTCAAGCAGCTCCCTGACCCCCGTATATCCAAAGAGTCACTTCATAAAGGAGAGCTCAGACTAACAACTGGCGGCTATCATTCTGGGACAAAGATAGCAGAAGAAGAAACTGGCAGCAACCCTTACTGTTCTGTAGCAGCTGCAGGTGATCCCCAGGCAAGCAGGACCTGGAGAGGACCTCAGCAGTCCTACAGCAGAGGGGCCTGAATGTTACAAGGAAAACTAAGAAACAGAAAGAAATAACTTCATCATCAACAAACTGGACATCCACTCAGAGACCCAATCTGAAAGTCAACAACTGCAAAGACAACAGGTGGATAAATCCACAAAGATGGGAAGAAACCAGTGCAAAAAGGATGAAAACACCCAAAACCAGAACGCCTCTCCTCCTACAAGGGATCACAACTCCTTACCAGCAAGGGAACAAGGCTGGATGGAGAATGAGTGTGATGAATTGACAGAATCAGGCTTCAGAAAGTGGGTAATAAGAAACTTCTCTGAGCTAAAAGAACATGTTCTAACCCATTGCAAAGAAACTAAGAACCCTGAAAAAAGATTTGATGAAATGCTAATGAGAATAAACAATTTACAGAGGAATATAAGTGAATTGATGGAGCTGAAAAACACAACACAAGAATTTCGCAAAGCTTGCACAAGTTTCAAGAGCTGAATTGACCAAGCAGAAGAAAGGATATCAGAGGTTGAAGATCAACTCAATGAAATAAAAAGAGAAGGCAAGATTAGAGAAAAAAGGATAAAAAGGAATGAACAAAGTCTTCAAGAAATATGGGACTATGTGAAAAGACCTAATCTACATTTGATAGGTGTACCTGAATGTGACGGAGAGAATGAATCCAAGCTGGAAAACACTCTTCAGGTTATTATCCAGGAAAACTTCCCCAACCTAGCAAGGTAGGCCAATATTCAAGTCCAGGAAATACAGAGAACACCACAAAGATATTCCTCAAGAAGAGCAACCTCAAGGCACATAGTCTTCAGATTCACCAGGGTTGAAATGAAGGAGAAAATACTAAGGGCAGCCAGAGAGAAAGGTCTGGTTACCCACAAAGGGAAGCCCATCAGATTCACAGCAGATCTCTCAGCAGAAACCCTACAAGCCAGAAGAGAGTGGGGGCCAATATTCAACATCCTTAAAGAAAAGAACTTTCAATCCAGAATTTCATATGCAGCCAAACTAAGCTTCATAAGTGAAGGAAAAATAAAATCCTTTACAAACAAGCAAGTACTCAGAGATTTCATCACCACCAGGCCTGCTTTACAAGAGTTCCTGAAAGAGGCACTAAACCATAGAAAGAAACAACCAGTACCAGCCACTCTAAAAACATACCAAACAGTAAAGAGCATCCTCACAATGAAGAAACTGCATCAACTAACGGGCAAAACAGCCAGCTAGCATCAAAATGGCAGGATCAAATTCACACATAACAATATTAACCCTAAATGTAAATGGGCTAAATGCCCCAATCAAAAGACACAGACTGGCATATTGGATAAAAAGCCAAAACCCATCGGTTGCTGTATCCAGGAAACACATCTCACATGCAAGGATACACAAAGGCTCAAAATAAAGGGATGGAGGAAGATTTACCAAGCAAATGGGGAGCAAAAAAGGGCAGGAGTTGCAATTCTCATCTCTGATAAAATAGACCTCAAACCAACAAAGATCAAAAGAGACAAAGAAGGACATTACATAATGGTAAAAGGATCAATGCAACAAGAAGAGCTAACTATCCTAAATATATACGGACCCAATACAGTAGCACCCAGATACATAAAGCAAGTTCTTAATGACTTACAAAGAGACTTAGACTCCTACACAATAATAATGGGAGACTTTAACACCCCATTGTCAATATTAGAGAGATCAACGAGACAGAAAATTAACAAGGATATCCAGGACTTGAGTTCAGACCTGGACCAAGCTAACCTAATAGACATTTATAGAACTCTCTACCCCAAATCCACAAAATATACATTCTTCTCAGCACCACATCACACCTACTCTAAAATTGACCACAGAATTGGAAGTAAATCCCTCCTCAGCAAATGCAAAAGAACGGAAATCATAACAAACAGTCTCTCAGACCACAGTGCAATCAATTTAGAACTCAGAATTCAGAAACTAACTCAGAACCGCACAGCTTCATGGAAACTGAACAACTGGCTCTTGAATGTTGACTGGATAAACGACGAAATGAAGGCAGAAATAAAGATGTTCTTCGAAACCAACGAGAACGAAGACACAACGTACCAGAATCTCTGGGACACATTTAAAGCAGTGTCTAGAGGAAAATATATAGCAATAAATGCCCACATGAGAAGCAAGGAAACATCTAAAATCAACACCCTATCGTCAAAATTGAAAGAGCTAGAGGAGCAAGAGAAAAAAAAACTCAAAACCTAGAAGAAGAAATAACTAAGATCAGAGCAGAACTGAAGGAGATAGAGACACAAAAAACCCTTCAAAAAATCAATAAATCCAGGAGCTGGTTTTTTGAAAAGATCAACAAAATAGACCACTAGCCAGATTAATAAAAAAGAAAAGAGAAAAGAAACAAATAGATGCAATAAAAAACGATAAAGGGGATATCACCACCGACTCCACAGAAATACAAACTATCATCAGAGATTACTACAAACAACTCTACGCACGTAAACCAGTAAACCTGGAAGAAATGGATAAATTCCTGGACACTTGCACTCTCCCAAACCTAAACCAGGAAGAATTTGAAACCTTCAATAGACCAACAACAAGGGCTGAAGTTGAGGCAGCAATTAATAGCCTATCAACCAAAAATAGTCCAGGTCCAGATGGATTCACAGCTGAATTCTACCAGATGTACAAAGAGGAGCTGATACCATTCCTTCTGAAACTATTCTAAACAATCCAAAAAGAGGGAATCCTTCCCAAATCATTTTATGAGATCAACATCATCCTGATACCAAAACCTAGCAGAGACTCAACAAGAAAAGAAAACTTCAGGCCAATATCCATGATGAACATAGATACAAAAATCTTCAATAAAATACTGGCAAACCGATTGCAACAGCACATCAAAAAGCTTATCCATCACGATCAAGTAGGCTTCATCCCAGGGATGCAAGGCTGGTTCAATGTACGCAAGTCTATAAACGTAATCCACCACATAAGCAGAACCAAAGACAAAAACCACATGATTATCTCAATAGAGGCAGAGAAGGCCTTTGACAAAAGTCAGCCCTTTATGCTAAAAACTCTCGATAAACTAGGTATTGAAGGAACATATCTCAAAATAATAAAAGCTATTCACGACAAACCAACAGCCAATATCACACTGAATGGGCAAAAACTGGAAGTATTCCCTTTGAAATCAGGCACTAGACAAGGATGCCCTCTCTCACCACTCGTATTCAATACAGTATTGGAAGTTCTAGCCAGAGCAACTAGGCAAGGAAAAAAAAGGGTATTCAATTAGGAAAGGAAGCAGTCAAATTGCCTCTATTTGCAGACGACATGATTGTATATTTAGAAGACCCTATCTTCTCAGCCCAAAATCTCCTTAAACTGATAAGCAACTTCAGCAAAGTCTCAGGATACAAAATCAATGTGCAGAAATCACAAGCATTCCTATACACCAATAACAGACTAACAGAGAGCCAAATCATGAGAGAACTCCCATTCACAATTGCTACAAAGAGATTAAAATACCTAGGAATACAACTAACAAAGAATGTAAAGGACCTCTTCAAGGAGAACTACAAATCACTGCTCAAGGAAATAAGACAGGACACAAACAAATGTAGAAACATTCCATGTTCATGGTTAGGAAGAATCAATATTGGGAAAATGGCCATACTACCCAAAGTAATTTATAGATTCAATGCTACCAATGACCTTTTTCACAGAACTGGAAAAAAAACCACCTTAAACTTCATATGGAACCAAAAGAGAGCCCACATAGCCAAGACAATCCTAAGCAAAAAGAACAGAGCCGGAGGCAACACGCTACCTGATTTCAAACTATAGTACAAAGCTACAGTAGTCAAAACAGTATGGTACTGGTACCAAAACAGAGATCTAGACCAATGGAAGAGAACAGAGGCCTTGGAGGCAACGCCACACATCTACAACCATCTGATCTTTGACAAACCTGACAAAAACAAGCAATGGGGAAAGGATTCCCTATTTAATAAATGGTATTGGGAAAACTGGCTAGCCATGTGCAGAAAGCAGAAACTGCACCCCTTCCTGACACCTTACACTAAAATTAACTCCAGATGGATTAAAGACTTAAACCTATGACCTAATACCATAAAAACCCTAGAAGAAAACCTAGGCAAAACCATTCAGAACATAGGCATAGGCAAAGACTTCATGACTAAAACACCAAAAGCATTGGCAACAAAAGCCAAAATAGACAAATGGGACCTAATTAAACTTCAAAGCTTCTGTACAGCAAAAGAAATAATCATTAGAGCAAACTGGCAACCAACAGAATGGGAAAATTTTTTTGCAATCTACCCATCTGACAAACAGCTAATATCCAGAATCTACAAAGAACTAAAACAGATTTACAAGAAAAAATCAAACAAATCCATCCAAAAGTGGGTGAAGGATATGAACACTTTTCAAAAGAAGACATATATGAGGCCAACAAACATATGAAAAAATGCTCATCATCACTGATTATTAGAGAAATGCAAATCAAAACCACATTGAGATACCACCTCACTCCAGTTAGAATGGCGATCATTAAAAAATCTGGAGACAACAGATGCTGGAGAGGATGTACAGAAATAGGAACACTTTTACACTGTTGGTGGGAGTCTAAATTAGTTCAACCATTGTGGAAGACAGTGTGGCACTTCCTCAAGGACCTGGAAATAGAAATTCCATTTGACCCAGCAATCCCATTACTGGGCATATACCCAAAGGATTATAAATCATTCTGTTATAAAGACACATGCACACGTATGTTCATAGCGGCACTGTTCACAATAGCGAAGACCTGGAACCAACCCAAATGCCCATCGACGACAGACTGGACAAGGAAAATGTGGCACATATACACCATGGAATACTATGCAGCCATAACAAATGATGAGTTTGTGTCCTTTGTAGGGACATGGATGAATCTGGAAACCATCATTCCCAGTAAACTGACACAAGAACAGAAAATCAAACACTGCATGTTCTCACTCACAGGCGGGTGTTGAACAATGAGAACACATGGACACAGGGAGGGGAGCATAACACACTGGGGTCAGTTGCAGGGGGTGCCAAGGGAGGGACAGCTGGGGGGTGGTGCGGAGGTCAGGGAGGGATGACATGGGGAGAAATGCCAGATGTAGGATGTAGGTGACAGGGGGATGGAGGCAGCACGTTGCCATGTGTGTACCTATGCAACAATCCTGCATGATCTGCACATGTACCCAAGAACCTAAAGTATAATAAAAAAAATAAAAAATAAAATAAATATTTTGAAAAATATATATATATATTATTTATTGTAAAAACTGAAGGTCTCATTACTGAGGCAGATTTCTACATTTCTTCAGAGATAAAAGCAAAGCATATTGAAAAGTTACATGAGGATCCGACCTCAAATCGTATCCATTGTCTCTGGCTAATATCCATAGTTTCTGAAATGCATTAAGACACAACAACAGAGAGATTTTTAAAGGACACTTACCTTAATTCGCAGAACTGCCATAATGCTCATCCCTGTAGTGAATCATCTTTTTCTTTATGCTTCATCACCTCTAGCAAGTTTCTCTTCAACGTGCTGAAACACCTAGAATTCCTGTTCTCTCTTCTAAAATGCTGTCATCGTCTCCATTGCCCAAATTCAGTTCAAAAGCAGAGAAAGAAAAAAAACTGAAATTTGCAAGCTGTTTATGCCTAACAACAACATTGAAGCTGCTAAGCTTTGAGCTCAATGAATTAAAGGTTGTTTGGCTAAATGGCAGGCAGACTTCCTCCTATTCTTTCCCAACTTAGTTTTCCTGCCTCCAGTGCAGCTTTTTCCTTTCCTGGGCTATAAATAGGCTGGTTGTAACAGTACTGAGGAAAGAAGGCAGGAAACGTATTTGATTTCAGAAAGCAGTCTTAGGTGTATGAGTGCGTGCGTGTTTCTTTCAAATGAATACCAACAAATACACAAAAGAAAATTTGGCCTCAAATAATTCAGCTTTGGTCTATGCACCATAGTCAACATTTTAATTTCCTATAGTCTCAGTTTTACTAGAAGGTGTCATATCTTATAGATACTTAAATATGATTGATTCTATAAAGTGGGAATGTGGGTCTGGAATAAAGGGACAGTTTAGTTTGTGACATACATTTTCTTTGCTCTTTCAAATATTATACTGTATATGTCATGCTTTGAAGACATTAATTTTAGAGACAATTTTTAAAACTAGTATTACTTAAGGTCCTTCACCTGATTCTATTAGATGTCTATGTATTTATTTATTAACTAACAGTCATCTATTTATCTGTCACCTCCCTCTCTCACTGTCATTCTCCACTTACTGTCGCGGCTGCTCTTTATGTGGGGGTAACACTCTGAGAAGCAGCACAAGTGGTCCAAGGACAAGTAGCATCAGCAGCCCTGGATCAGCATCCCTGCGGCTGGGGCTCAGGTGATGAATTTCAGGTGATTCTGATGCTCACTAAACAGGAGACGCACGGGTCTACAGAATTACTTTGTGTGCATGTTTATTAATATCCCTTCAAAAAGGAATTTCAGACAGTAGATTTTTTTTTAATGCAAGAATCAGAAAATAATTTAAATGCTTTTTATGCTGGTAACCTCCATCTAGATGACTAGAAGAGTTTTTAGATCTAATGTTAAGAAGATACACTAATTTCCCAATTACTTGGAGAAGCGACCTAATGTGAGGCAAAAGCAGTGGAAAGAATGAAACGATGGTATTTAAGAGAGAGACAACAGCACTCACACGTTGTAAATAGTCATCATACACATAGATAAATTCAAAGCAAATTTTTTCAACACGTATATCTGAAAATTATAAGTTGTCTGAAATAAGACAAAACCAAAGTAAACAGTGAAGAAATGAAGCTTCTAATGGAAATAAAATGTCCCAGCCCCTATTTTTGTTTAGTGATTTGATTATTGTTTGGAGATCCAGGCATTTCCTTGTCCACGCTTGGCTTTCATACCAGGCCCTGTATAATAGAAGCAATAGGTTGAACAATGAGCTCAAGCCAGACCTGGTAAGGAAAAAGTAGGGGTGTCCACATCCTAAGTACAGATTGGGAGGAAAAGGTTTCTTCAGAGAGAAAGAGAGACGAAGAGAAGGGAGAAAGAAAAAAGAGGGAGAGAAAGAAAAAAAGAGAGGTGAATGACTTCCTTGTAATAGCAGAAAGGAAGAAGGAAGTCCATGGTGGTCAGGATGTAACAGCTGCAGTGTATTGAAAGAGCTAGAAAGTACTTGAGTTGACTTTGGCAAGAAAATGGCTGGCAATGGGGTAATATGTTTTTGGGACCAAACTGTGCTCCCATGTGAGAAGAATGAATGCTTCTAAGAAACTCCAAGTACATTTACCAGGCTTCTTTCATTGTCCTCTGGAAACCTTCCTTCTATTTTTGTGGGGAAATATTTTACTTGTCAAAAAGAACAACGTCACAGAACTCCTCATATTGCCCATCTCTAGGAATGAATCATTAAAACGTCTACGGGAACAGCAAGGCTCTGTATTCTTAATCTGAAATTAATGACAGACTCTCTCAAAAGGCATAGTGGGAAAAAGTCAAAGGCCTTGTTAGGAATGATAATGTATGACATTTTTCAATTGTTTTGATTCTGTCAATGGAGGAAAATATGTTTTTTTTAAATTGAAGTCACTTAAAAAGTTTTCAAAATATACAATCTAGAGGAAACCTAAGCAAAAGCCCTCAAAGAAAATGTTAAAAAGAATGCATATTATTGCTCAACTGAGATGGATGCACTTGTGTATCTAAGCCTTTATGTCCCACGGGTATTTTTAATAATAGCTTATCTTTGTCCCCAAAGTGCAGAAGCTCTAGATTATGATCAAATTGTGGCCTATGAACTGTGTTCCTTTGAGTTGAATTGTTGCATCATACTAATGAAAATAAATCAAAACTGCTAGAATAACCACTCAAAAGAACACAGGTTAAGGATGGGTCTCTAAATCACAGCGGGAATAACGAAAAAGTAGTTGAAAGTTAGGAAGGACTTCTACACCTCAAAAATAAAATGTAAGAATTACCAACTCTTTGAAAGATCTGAAGACTTCGTAGGATAGAAACAAAGCTTTTCCATTCATTTAATTAAAGTTGATTTGTATTCATTAGTTTATTTAGACTGATTCTCAGTAAACATAATGTTAAAGTTACCTTGCAAATTACAAAAATCTTGGCACAAATAAAACAGTGCACAATATCTCCCAAGAGAAGCCCAGCCTTGGTAAAGTTCAGTTTGAAAATCTAAACCAGACTACCTTCCCTGCACTTGGCTTTGGTTTCCATTGGTATTCTGTCACTCTGCCACTTACCTAAAATAAAACAGCACCAGTTTTTGTGTAACAACAACAATAACAACAAAGACAACTTGAGACTCCCCGATAATACAGTCTAGAGTTTGTTCAGTTTTGTTGAAGTTAGAATCTGATGTCATAATAACTAAAGGAAATTCTAATTGATGTTGTGGTAAAAGTTTTCCTATTCATTCTGAAAGACGGACACTCATTTTGCTGTTTCTGCTAGTTGTATGTTCCTTTGGGAAACGCCTTTGGACTCAACTCTAAGGTTGTTTGTGAAGCTAATCACTCTTGGAGGCAAAGAAGAAGCAAAACCATCACCAGGAGTAAAATGCACAGGAAACAAAACAGACCATGGGAGAGACACCTCACGGCACACATCTGAAGGCAAAGGGAGACTGCCATGGGTGCCGAGAGCACGCACACCTAAATATTACCTGATTGTATGCAGTATTTGGAAGGAGGGAGGGAAGAAAGGAGGGAAGCAAGCAGGGCAGTGGAACTGATCTATCCAACAACAATTAAACTTTAATGTTTTGGCAGTCACTGTAGTCTAGCAAAAAGCCAAGCAGTAGGTTGGTGACTGAAATAATAGTCTATACAGGTTCCTTGCTTATACAGTAGATTAGTTTGAATTCACAATGGGGTCAATATACTCCATAATCCCCTGACACATAATTATGCAAGTGAGTTTATATTAAGTTTGGCGAGGTGAACACAAAACATCAGCTTTATCATTCTCACAAATTATAGAGTGCAAATTCACATTGATTTGAGGAAGCAAGTTAAAAATAACTGAGTATCCAGAATGACCAAGAAAATCTCTGTCTTTCTTGCTGGCATTGAAGAAGCCAGCTGCCTAGGGAGAAGATCACATGGTAAGGAACTGAGGGTAGCTTCCCTCCAACAGCCAGAAAGAAACTGAAGCCATTAGCTTGACAGCCTGCAAGAAACTGGTTGTTGTCTATAAAAACATGAGCTTGGAAGCAGATCCTTCCCCAGTCAAGCCTCAGATGACCAAAGTTCCAGCTGATACCTTCTTGTAGCCTTTTAAGACTGTGAAGCAGTGACTCAGCTAATCCATATCTGGCTAAGCCAGCTATAGGAGAAGAGCTCCTATCAAGGTAATTTGCAGTCTTATGTAAGGAAATCACGTATATGTGATCCTGGACATGCCTGTCACCTTTGCTGCATTCAACTGGCTAGAAGCAAGTCATAGGCCTTCCCATGATTGAGTGAGGGATCAAGGATGTGACTATCAAGAATGGGATCATGAGGGTCCCCATTGTCTGTCTGCCACAATGGATGACTGACCTAGAAGGAAGAAGAAAATAGACATCATACACCAGATGGTTACCAAAGGACAGTTAGGGACAGTGCTACCCAAAGGTAAAATAGACAAAACAACTTAATTTTTCCTTTTTCAAACTGGCGGTAAGTGCACTGCCTAGAGAAAGATCAGGGCATCTTTCTATCATTAAGCACACTCGAGCAACTCAGGGACCTAAATCTCCTCATGCTGTATCTTTGAGGTCTTTTCAGTGCTAAGCTTCTGTGACTTCAAACCTTCCCTCACAAGCATCTCAAGACATTTTGGAATGCCACAATCCTGGCTGTATTCATACAAAGTGCTGTGATAATCTGTGTGTCACTGTTGACATCTTAATATAACAATACAGGGGAGAAGGAAAATACATAATAGCTCAGTCCCCTAGAGAAGTTAAAAGTCAAATCTATTAGGGTGTTACCCTCTGATCCAATTTTTGATTTTCCATTTGACTGTTTATACTTCTAAAGCATGATGTCATATAAAAAATACACAGAGGCAAAACCATTATAAACTTCACTTTTTACAGGCAAATTTGGGGCTAAAATTTATGTTTTCAGTAGGGAGCAAACTACATTTCACATTCAAGTAATATTGAGTACATCAAGAATTTACTTTGGCAGCATAAACTCATACCCTCAGGGTTAGAAAGGGCTTTCATAGTCAACTTTTTAGCCACCCATCTGATGGGTGTTCTTCCAGAACATGAAGAACAAATTATCTTATTATTTCTAAGTAAAAACTGATAGACTGTCATACTTCCTTGTAATGTCATAAATGTAAATGACTATTAAAAATAAAATTATGAATCTAATCTAAATAAGGCAAATCCAAATTGCTTGCACACTAGATAAGTGAATTTTTTCTTCAGACAAACATTAAGTTCTAAAGGATATGGAATTTTAAACATATATTCACAGTTATTCCTCTGTGGACAGACTACACAATGACATTATAAACGTTCTCTAATAACTCAATAAGAACACAGATTAAAAGCTGTAAATCAGGTTGAAATTAGGAATGTTTCATTTCCATTTAGAGGCTGAAGAATGAAAAGTTTAAGAAGGAAATGACTTTTTAGAGCTATATGAGATCAGAGCATCTAAGAGTCTAGATTTAAAACACTAAGCACTAAAGTCACATTCTTGGAACTAGCATCATGATATAGCTCCTTAATATACAGCTTGCTCAAATATCAAGTATTAACGTGCAATTAATTCTGAAAGAAACCACATGCTACAAATTGTATTTTATTTGGACAATGAGGCCAGCAAAATTCTTTTGTGTAAACTGTATTTTTTCAACCCAATTTAAGTCCCTACTAAGTACAAAGCTCTGAGCTTGAGCCATAAGAGAAGAAATAAAATTAAACATTTGGCCTTTTCCCTAAAAGAAGCATACTTTCTAAAAAGAATTTCTCAAGTCATGGTCGGATGACAGCCTATGTAAAAATAATGAAGAGAGTTTATTGAATGTGCAGACTTCTGGGCCTCTGCCCCAATAGATTGCTATTTTAGTAGGTCTAGGATAAGCCTCAGAATATGCATCTATAATAAGCCTGTGATTCTTATTGTACACTGAAGTTTGAGAGCCAATGATACAGGTGTCCTTGGGGTGGCCCAGAGGTCAAAACACACCTTTTAAACTAATACAAGAGAGTACCCAAAGGTTACGCAAGTACTGAGTGAATTCTGATTACAGCTGTAGCCAACATCAAGGTTCCAAATTGGAATATGTGTTATGGTGTAAACTTTCTCTGAAGTCAGTTCTAATTTGTCCTAATAGTAGCGTATTTATTTTGAATTTCTTAGAAAAGGTCTGAATGGAGGGACCATTTCTCTTCCTGGGTGCATTAACCTTTTTTCTTCGTATTTAAAAAATTGTGGTAAAATATACCTATCATTAAATTTATGATCTCAATCATTTCTAAGTGTACAGTTCAGTAGTGTTAAGTATATTGACACTGTTGTGAAGCAGATCGATCCCAGGACTATATTTTTCATCTTGTAAAACTGAAACTCAGTATCCTTGAAAACAACAATTCCCCTTTTCTCCCTTTCTGTAGCTGCTGACAACTACCATTCTACGTTTTGTTTCTATGATGAATGCCCCATTGTAAAAACCCAATGCATGACAAAGTGTCAGGTATGAGAAAAAGGAAGAAGAACTGAGTCTAAACATCAAAATCAGGGGGTTGGTTTAAGAAATGAGATTACAAAGCAGAAAAGTATAAAGCAAAGACAACTGGATGTATAAGTAGAGGTGTTTTTCAGAAATGAGTTGACACAGTTTGATCATCTGGCTATGGGAAGCAGGTATCACATAGCTATGTTTGCTAAAGCCAGAATATGAACTATAGGTCACTGTCAGATATCAGATCAAATTCCTGTATCATTGATGAATAAATGATTGTGATTAAAGCAGATGGGAAGTAGGTCAGGGGATAAAGATTGGGGATTATAAAAGGTATTTACCACCACCAAAATTTGTTGCAGATTTGGGAGGTGGGTATACCTATGATCCACCCATGGTGATAGTTCACTAGGATGGGATTGGTTAAGGCAGCCCTTTGGGCAGTGTGGATTTGGGCACAGATATCATAAATATTATGTACCAAAAGGCATCATGCCAGATTCAGAGCCATTGGAAGTTCTGGAGGGCCATGGTTAATGCTTTGGATGGGCCACAGTGACCCAACAGGATTGGGGAGATACCTGAAAGAGTTCAAGAACTTTGATGAAGGTGTCTCCCAAGGCATCAATCTAAGCAATCTGGTGGACAAGATACCTTTCTTTTTTTTTTTTTTTTTGAGACAGAGTCTCACTCTGTTGCCAGGCTGGAGTGCAGTGGCATGATCTCAGCTCACTGCAACCTCTGCCTCTTGGGTTAAAGCGATTCTCTTGCCTCAGCCTCCTAAAGACACCTCTTTTACTGTGTATGCTAGGGTGGCTCTGAACCTCAGCCAAGTCCTGCAAGAGTAAAGGAAGCATGGAAAAAGTAGAAAGAACATACGTTTTGGAGTCAAACCTGGCTTCAAATTAAATTGCCTCTTACTATCCGAATGACCTTTAAACCATCTTTTTATATGAATTTCCTCATCTTTACCACAAATTAAAACAGTGCCTATGTTTTAGCCTTAAAGGTAACTATTCAATATACCAGCACAATTCCCCGCCCAAGAGCTGTCAGTAAGTGGTTGTAATTGTTATAACTACTGTGATGATGACACTTGGTCTCCCTGCTCTTGTTATCAGGATAGCATGCCAAGTGGTTCCTACCACACTCTGCTATTCTGATGCGCAGGGTAGGAAACTTTTTCAGCTATTTTAACCATCTAGCCCATAATGTATGTGGAATTCAAAGATGGGGGTTGAGGACAGGCTTATTTCTGCTCTTTGTTAAATGATGCAGACCAAGTCATCATAAGGAATCTGGTCCTTTGAGGTGATATATCTGTACCTTGAACATGGTTTTAACTATTATCTTGTTTAATTAAATCTATAGTATCATTATTTAACGTGCCCTTACAAATGAAAACAAAAACTTTAAGTGTGGCTTGAGGCAATGGGTCCAATGATGTTAGTCATTCTCAGGCTGGCTCTGTTCATAGTCAAGAGATGGTTATGGCAGCTCCAACCAATCGTCCTCTCACATTCAAATCTAGTGTTGAAGAGAGAACACCACTTTTCCAGAAGTGCCAGCCAAAGTCTCACCGGCTTTGACTGGATTAAGTTCTGATTGACTTAGGCTGCGCCACGTGCTTCACTGCTGGAGTCAAGAGTTGAGAAGGAATTTTGGCAGGTGTCCAGGGCAGGAGGACTGAAAATGAGAGAGGAGTGAAATCCCCGTGGCTCAGCTGATGATCCCTTGCTGCTTCTCACACTGCAACTGTTACAGACTTAAGGTGCTGCACAGTTCTGCTTACAGAACAATAGGTAATACTGCCTTATGTTCTATGTCCTCAAAAGACCATCGTTTTTTCCCAGAATGAAGGGAGTTAGTGCAAAAGGTAGTGAGGTTTTTACTTCTGGAAACCCAAATTCCCAGAACCTGTCCTCACCCATGCAAAATTATAATGGAGACCCTAATGTGATTCAAGATAACTGACAGGATCAAGGATCAGCTTCTTTTAGCAGTAGACAGAGGGTTAGATGTCAACAGCAAGGTAGTTTTTTTTTTTAATGAAATGAATCAGTCACAATTTATGGCTGCAAGGAACAAAGCATCCTAAATTAACTGGCTTACATGAGAAAGAGGAATTTTATGAACTAATTAAACTTTAGGAGAACAAAAGTGGAGGAGTATGAGGACCTCTGGAGCCAACACAGAGCACCATCATGACTCGTTTCCTCTAGCTTTCATCTCTGCTTCAAACTCAGACTGGACTCTTCATGAGACTAGAAATGGGTTTCTTTTGGACTCACAACCACACAGCCTTCACAGAGAGGAAAGGGGCCCCTTCATTCTACCTCCAGTGAGAAAACTCTCAAGGCAGGACTCAGATTGGGTTGGGTATATGCCCACCTCTTATAACAATCCCTGTGACCAGGTGTAATACAACTGGCTCAGCCCGCATCTCATGACCACGGCCAAAGTCAAAGAGGCTGCGTGTTGGAGTGGAAGGTGGGAAGGTGTCTGAACAGACAAAGCAATGGAGATCCAGAAGGTGCTTCCCATTCCCACCCAGATTACCAAAGGCATTGGTTCCAAAGATGAGGGGAAAGCCTAGATCAAGGTAAGCTAAAATAAAGATGAAGAACAGCCAGGCACGGTGGCTCACGCCTATAATCCCAACACTTTGGGAGGCCTAGGTGGGCAGATCACAAGGTCAAGAGATAGAGACAGTCCTAGCCAACATGGTGAAACCCTATCTCTGCTAAAAGTACAAAGATTAGTTGGCTGTGGTGGCGTGTGCCTGTAGTCCCAGCTACTCGGGAGGGTGAAGCAGGAGATTTGCTTAAACGTGGGAGGCGGAGGTTGCAGTGAACTGAGATTGCGCCACTGTACTCTAATGACAGAGTGAGACTCCATCTCAAAAAAAAAAGAAAAAGAAAAAAGAAGAAGAACTTAACAGTTGTCAGAATTCTGGTCTGGTGGTTAGCCAAAGATTGCTCTTCTCCCTTTAAAGTGTGGTCGGCAGGACATGAAAAGTGGGGAATCAGCACCAAAGTTCTGGGCCTAGCAAACTTCAGGCATTAGCTGATGACAAACGGGTAGCTTCTGCTTCAGACCTGGGGATACCAAGGCTAAAATCTTGAGCTTCCATTGCTAAACATAAATTAGCTCAGGTATTCCATTTCTGTTTTACTAAAATGATATTTTCCAGGGTTAGTCTGGGGAAGATGCTATTGGAAATTGGATGGAGAACACTCGTGCCAAGAGTTCATATGATTTAGGACCAAACTCCAGTTTTCTAAAAATAGGGGCAACATGTAGATTCCCATATTCTCTAGAAAAAATATTTAATTTTGGATTTGATTTAAATGATGATAGTCTTTATAAAGAATTAATATACAAATATTTGGATCATGTGATCACCACCTCTTAACTAAATGTTGTCATGTGATTTGAGAGATAAATTTATATAATAAGTAGAGGACACATTTGTACCCAGAAAATGAATTGGTAGAGAACTGTATGAACCAAAATATACAATATTTAGAAGAGAGAAAAGTGATGAAAGAAACTGACAGTAATTTTGGCAAGACAGACTTTGAAGAAAGTACACCACAGCAGACAGTACAACTCATATGAGTAAAGTACAATTTTTCTTAAAAAATGTCATCTGCCACATTAAATTAATGCTAATCATGTAAATATATTCATTTCACTGTTTTGTTTGCATGTAATTGGTATTTGTTTTGGTTTGTACTTGCAAAGGAACTATAAACACAGGGAGTTCGAGTTTTATGTTTGAATATGTAAGTAACACAATAAAAAGGAATAGTTCAGCGCTGGGAAGACACAAGGAGAAATTTTAGGCTGAATGTTTGTAGTGGGATGACAATGGTGCCCTCAAAATTCATGTTCATTTAGAACCTCAGAATATGACTCTATTTGGAAATAGGATCTTTGGAGATGTAACGAGGATCTGAAGGTGAAGTTATATTGGATTCAAGGTGGGACCTAAATCCAATTACTTGTGGACTTATGAGGAGAGGACACACAGAAAAGAAGGCTGTGTGAAGATGAAGGCGGAGACTGGAGTGCTGTGGCTACAATTCAAGGAACATCAGGGAATACCTGGAGCTGCCACAAGCTAGAAAGAGGATTCTCCTTCCTTGTAGGACCTTCAAAGGGAGCACAGCCCTGTCAACACCTTGATTTCAGACTTCCAACCTTCAACACTGTGAGAACACATTTCTGCTGACTTAAGGCATCCAGTTTGTGGTCATTTGTTACCACTGTCCTAGCCCTATGGCAGTTCTTAACAACTACACGATCAAGGTTTACAGGTTGCCAAGAAAGAGATACCCTCAGCTCTGTGGAAAGCAGGGTGGGGTTTAAGGTCAGTTGACTCCCAGTAAAGCAGAATCTTCCTTTTATCCAGTAGGCTACACACCTATTATTTTATTTATTTTTAAATATACGATCATGTGAAAAGTGTTTGGAAGCTCCACACAATACTTCTCTGCAGGCATGGTATCACGCAAGTCCATGAGTTTTCACAGTATGCCACTTACTGTCATTTACGAAACTGCTGGGACAATGCAAAGGCCACAGTCATTATCAGATGCAGAGACATACCTGCAATGTGGCTTTTCATTTATTGCCTCTGTCTTTGTTCAGGCTGCTGTCATAAAATATCAAAATCTGGGTAGCTTATAAACAACACAAATTTCTCACACTCCTAGAGACTGGGAAGTCCAAGAACAGGATGCCTACATAATTGGTGTCTGGTGAGGGCCTGCTTTCTCATAGATGGCACCTTCTTGCTGCCTCTTCACATGGTGGAAGGGACAAGGCAGCTTCCTGGGGACTCTTTTATAAAGACACTAATCCCATTCATGAGGGTAGAGCCTTCATGACCTCATCACATCCCAAAAGCCCCACCTTCTAATACCATCACTTTAGTGATTAGGTTTCAACATATGAATCTGAGGGAGACACAAACATTCAGACCATAGGTGACCTCAAGATATAAATAGTGCTCCTGCCTCGTAAAGATACAATATCATGTATCTTTGGACCAGGTGCCAAAGAGTAGTTATAGGCCTCAGGGATAAGACAACGGATACAGGTGCAGAGAGGAATTCTCTAAGATGCAGTGGTTGATTGGGAAGAGTTGGTGTTCTTATTCATTATAAAGAACATGGGTTCTTCCACTGGGGAGGTGCAGAGTCTTATCAACAGTCAACACAAGTTGTGTCAATGGAGTGGTGGAAGTCTCAGGCTCAAAAATCAAGCACACCCATTCGCAAAAACATGCATCCTAAATGCTGTACATTGTGAGGATGCTCTCCTGGTGCATATCATCTCCATGGTGAAAGCGTCCTGGAAATAATTAGATGTGGTAAGGATCTCAAGGTTCATAAGGAGCAGGAAAGGCAGGGAGGTATGTGAAGGTCTGAAGTCTGTAAGTTTGCCAATCAGTTATTGGGCTTCTTTAGTCATAGCTTGAGTTTTAAAATATCACAGTGGCCCAAATAATGGCACCAATGGGTGACCTGAGTAGGCCTTTAGTGCCCATGATATCCACTAGCCTTCACCCCTGAAGTTATTCCAAATAAACCTACAATTGAAGTAAAATAAATTTTGTGTTATGCAAAAGCAGCTTCTAGGCAAACTCCCTAGCTCCTCTTCCCAACCCAACTGTTACCCCCAAGCCATATACATAAATCTGGTGCTACCACTCGTCCCTCTAATTCTATTATGGCTCAAGCCTGTAGGAAGGCACCAATTGGTCTGATCTTCATGGGTGGAGCCTGACCAGCCTCCTTTTCCCAGTAGTGGATGTTTACTGCTCAGGCCAGACCCTGTATTTGATGTGATATGCCCCAGTGCAATACATGGACAGTTATGTGCCCTCCTGGATGTGCCAGCAGAGAGTGGTAACTATAACCAGAACCAGCTGCAGTGGCTTGCAGTCTGCCCCCGTAGATTTGACATGGAAATGAACTCTTCAGGCATCAATCCTAAAAGGTCTTCCTGGGACCAGGCAGGAAGCACCAGTGATTCTATCTCTGATTCTGGACCAGCATGAGGACTGTAGTGTCCAGGCTGCATGTCCCTCCTTTCTGTCGTTTTGCATATTGACGTGTGGGCAGTAGAGCATGCCACACAGTACAGTCAGGAATCCTGCCTGTTTGAAAGAGTGTAATTCTAGATATGAGGAAAACAATGGTTCAGAACAATGGTTCCTACAAACCCTAAGCCAGAGGTGCCACTTGTGGTTTTCAAAGTGCTTGCAAATTCTTTGACATTCTTCTCATCAAATGGTAGAGTTTATGTTCCCTCCTCTTGAACTTGGGTGGCCTTTTGTAACTGCCTTGATGAACAGAATGTGGCAGAAGTGAGGATTGAAGAATTACGAGTGAAGTTAAAAAGACATATAGCTTCTCCTGGCTTCTTTGGGGAGAGCTGCTCTGGGAAGCATGGGCTTCCATGTACAAATCAAGATACTCTGAAAAGGACCACTTGGAGAGTCTAAATAAATAGACCTAGAGATACCTAAGGAACCCTCGTTGTTCCTATCTCCAGCTTCTTGAGTCTTCCCAGCCCAGGTGCCAGAGATTTCAAGATGACCCCGGCCTCATCCACCAGTGACTGCAGCCTCATGGGAGACCTCAATTCAGCTCAGCCAACCTGCTTCCTAATTGCTGATGCCCTGAAACCATAAAAGCCAACAACTTCTTGTTCTCTTTTCAAGCCTTTAAGATTTAGGGTGATTTGTTATGCAACATTCGAAAACCAGACCACAGCCTGAGTAAGTGAAACGGCTCAAGAGAGCCCGAGAGAAACTGGGAATTACTTCCAAATTTCTCTGAAGAAAGGAGTCGAGGTGAGGAAAAGATCCTGCAGCTGCTTGTAAGGCAGATCATCTGTCCTTACCATGCTGAAATAGCAAGGTGGACTCCTGCTTGAAGAGCACTGTAATTTACTTGGGCAGTAATGTGGAATTGGGAATGGAAAGCGATAGTAACAATTTGCTTCCAATTGTCAGGGCAAGGGCAGAGACTGGGAGAACCACAGTGGGAAATGAATGGTAAATATGTCATTCTGTACTGGAGGCAGCAGTGGGAAGTAATTAACTGGGGAGGAGTGGGAGCTAAGGACAGGATCAGAACTGGGTTACAATGGGCCAGAATAAGAGTGAGGCTATATGACATTATTATCTTTCAAATTCAACTATCCTTCTATACCTTGCTTTGGGTTGCTGGGGCAGACACTGCAAAGGGCGTTTCTATTTTTCCAGCTAGATACATTTAGGCTCTTTAGGGTGGGTTAGAGGGAGCCTGCAAGGCTGGAGGAAGAAGAGCGGACTTGCTGTGTCCTGTCTACTTCCTATTCCTGTGATGTCACCTGAACAAAGCTTCTTCATATGGGCAGAGGCACTGACTTCTCACAGCAGCAGCTGAATCTACTTTTCAATTTTGTCCCATTTACAAAACAAGCTCCCTTCTTTGTACCCACTTAGAGACACTAGCCCCAGCGGGCCAGTACCACCTCCTCAGAAAATTCGATTTTCAGTTCTCCAAGACTCCTACTCTCTGTTTCCAAGTTTAATCATTTCAATCTCTTCTCTCTTCTTTCTCAGTTGAAGGGGTGGTAGCTGATTACTGCAGTTACTACCTACCTCTGTGATACCTTAGGGATCTCTTTTTCCCTTCTTAGTTACCTAGCTAATGGCTTTTTACCTAGTTGTAATTCTTCATATTGAAATTTTCTTGTTCCTTTATCTGGTGTGGTTTCTGTCTGCTGAATGGATCCTGACTAATACAAAGGAATTTCTTCCAAAGAAAAATCTGTGATGGTAACTGAGGTTGGGGGTAACTGAAGGTTCAAATAGCAGGGAGACCAAGTTCAAATTCCAAATGTGAAGACCACAGACAGAATTTGAAATAGTGACCACAAAGTTAGGAGGCTGAAGCTGGGCAGAAACGTAAGCAAAATAAGAGTAGGACTGGAACATGATAGAAGACTTAGGGTGATTGCTATGAAGGTGGTAATTATCAACCCATCCACCTACCCTCTACCTTCCCTCAGTCAGAAGGGTGCGAAAGCTGGCTTAAAAATCTCAGGCAAAAATGGACATTCGTTGTTTAGATTTGGGGTTGGTGAGGGTTTTTTACTTGGGTGGGGGTAGTTTTTTGTTTTTTTGAGACAACCTCTTGCTTTGTCACCCAGGCTGGAGTGCAGTGGTATGATCTCTGCTCACTGCAGCCTCACTCTCCCGGGTTTAGGTGATCCTCCCACCTCAGCCTCCTGGGTAACTGAGATGACAGGCACATGCCACCATGTCTGACTAATTTTTTAAATTTTTTGTAGAGATGGGGTCTTGCTATGTTGCTGAGGCTGGTCTTGAACTTCTGAACTCAAGTGATCCTCCTGCCTCAGCCTCCCAAAGGGGATTGGTGAGTTCTAAAAGCGGCTTATGATTCCTAACATGTGTTGTTTATGATCATAGAGTCAGATAGACATGGAAAGAAAGAGGGCCTTGTGCCTCTTTTCATACTTAAAGGACCAGGATTGCCTTGAGACCAACACTGTGAGAGCCCTTATTCAGCATGTCCACAGATATTTTATCTGCACACTGCAGAGCACTAAGCCAGTCGGCTTCTCAGCTCCAGACGAGTCAATTTCATGGACTTTCAGCATCTCCGTGTGGATGTTTCCAGGCACCTCAAACTCACCATGCTCAAGGATGGATCTAATCTCTTTCTTCATTCAGTTTTTTTTCCCCATGGTAAGTAAGTAGGAAACACTAGATTTCTTCAATGTAACCCCCACAAACAGAAAACTGGTGGCTTTTTTTTTTTTTGAGACAGAGTCTCGCTCTGTCACCCAGGCTAGAGTGCAGTGGTGCATCTTGGCTCACTGCAACCTCCGCCTCTGGATTCAAGTGATTCTCCTGCCTCAGCCTCCCGAGTACCTGGGATTACAGGGGCCCGCCACTATGCCTGGCTAATTTTTGTATTTTCAATAGAGATGGGGTTTCACTATGTTGGCCAGGCTGGTCTCGAACTCCTGACCTCAAGTGATCTGCCTGCCTCAGCCTCCCAAAGTGCTGGGATTACAGGCATGAGCCACCGTGCCTGGCTCTGGTGGCCTCTTAACATCTTCCCTCTTGCTTCTTCTGGCTTCAAACTGTTTGAGTACTCTGTGTGACACAACAGTGAACAAAATGAAGTCTTGTTGACTAGCTGGGAAAAATGGAAAATCAGCAAAAGGTAAATCTGGGAAAGACTTTTTATTTATTTCTCTCTCTTTGAAAGGAGTCATGAAAAATTGAGAGAATAGGGGGTCGTATTGGTGATGAGGAACATGAGGAGGGAATTCTGAATTCTGAAATCTCCAGCTCTCATGTGCAGGGAAGGTTTGAGAATAAAGAGCTTCAAGAGCTGTTTGACTCATGCTGCCCGATCCTGAAATCCAGAAGTCCCCTGGCAGGAAACCCTCTGGAGACGACAGACTAAACCATCCTGCCATTGTCAGCCTCACAAGGGGCTCAGCAACTCAGCAAAAGGAAGTTGTTTTTTTGTATTGCACTTTTTTCCCCGTCTTAAAGAGATATCCTTCTTAGTAGTTACCTTAATGTCTTGAATAACAATGGAAAGTATATACCAACTTGGAAGAGACAGCAACCATACTGGATGTCACAATCAGAATCGCAAAAGATCTTAACAGGCTAAAGTAAGCGACCAACAACAGAAGAGAAAATTAATAGGAGCAAATGTGAAATTTTGCACTGAGGTTCAAAACGCCTCTTGTAGAAGTGCAGAATGGGAAAGATGTGGCTGAACAGGACCCCACACTTTTCAAGCTTGTTCTTGATGTTCTCTCAATGAGGGTATGCTAACTGCTGTAATTACAGTGCCCACGTCTCAGCAATTTCAAGATATCCTGTGGGGAAAAAAAAGTGTGGAAGGGGCCAGGTACAGTGGCTTATTCCTGAAATCTCAGCACTTTGGGAGGCCAAGATGGACAGATCACTTGAGCCTAGGAGTTCAAGACCAGCCTGGGCAACATAGCGAGACATTGCCTCTACTAAAAATAAAAATAAATCAGCCAGGCATAGTGGCGTGTACCTGTAGTCCCAGCTACTTGGGAGGCTGAGGTGGGAGGATCACCTTGACCATGGGAGGTCAAGGCTGCAGTGAGCTATGATCGTGACACTGCACTCCAGCCTGGGTGTCAAAGTGAGATTCTGTCTCAAAGTGTAGAAGGGATAACAGTGCTTGCTAATTGATTGCTTCCTGTGAGACTTAAGACATTTCCATTAATATATGTCCAGTAAAGGGATTTTTACATAATATTATCTAATTTTAATTAAGTTAACCCTCATACTGGAAAAATGGCTTTAAAAATATTTTTGTAAAAATTATAGGTGAAAGAAGGATAACAGCAAAATAAACCTAAAGAAAATGGCAGAGCAAACCCTTCTATTCTGAATAAATTCTACATCAGCCACAATATGAGGTTAAAAAAAAGATTGATAGGATAATTAGACCAGCAAGTAGTCCCTTCAAATCCAAAGTTATCAAGAATACCGTTTCAATTATGAATTTATATCCACTTCCATTAAAAATAAAATTCTTCCTAGTTGGCTGGCATATTGTGTCTTGAGATGTTAACTAGGAATAATATAAAGTTATAATGATTAACAAGATATTTTAAAGCCAAACGTTCAAAATGGAAGAAAAATTTCAGCAGTTTTTCAGATGCTTAAAGTTATGTGAACCAACCCAGTTTTTGAGAAATTTCACAAAACCTACTAATAATTGCTTAGAAACTTCTTTTGAGGTTTTTTATTTTGCAGTTAAGGAACAAAAGCCACAAACCATCAGGGTCTCTGGATTTTCCTGCCACAACAAAAAAATGCTAAAATGATTGTAAAATAAAAGGCCAAAAACTAAAATTCACTTCTTCGTCAGCAAGTTTTTTTGGGAAGTCACATGGTAAACACTGTTGAAGATAGGAATAAACAACTTAGTATTGGCCATACATTTGGGTGAAAGTATAGATATTTCTACCATGTCTCAGCTTATGGCATTTGTTAGATTCTATTTCAATAGTTACATTCTTGAAGAACTGCTTTTTAATAAAGCACTTTAAAGAAAAAAAAATCATACTGGAAAATCAGACTAAAGAATATCTCAATGGCTGGGTGCGGTGGCTCACGCCTGTAATCCCAGCACTTTGGGAGGCTGAGGTGGGTGGATTGTCTGAGCTCAGAAGTTTGAGACCAGCCTGGGCAACACGGTGAAACCCCGTCTCTATTAAAATACAAAAAATTAGCTGGGTGTGGTGGCGTGTGCCTGTAGTCCCAGCTACTTGGGTGGCTGAGGCAGGAGAAATGCAAGAGCCCAGGAGGCGGACATTGCAGTGAACTCAGATCATGCCACTGCACTCCAGCCTGGGAAACAGAGCGAGACTCCATCTCAAAAAACAAACAAACAAACAAACAAACAAAAAAACCCCAAAAAAACAGTATCTCAATGATAAATATTTCTTTTAAAAAACAATATTTTATGGGAAAACTTTTAATGTATAACTACTGAATTTATAAGAATAAAAGGCATTCCTTCAGAGAAACAAAAAGATTTCCGGAAACCTTGACAGAACTATTCATCTCAGTAGTGTTCATCCAGTATATCATTCACTGGGGAGCGAATGCACCAAGAAAGTGATGCTGGAATGTACTTAATACCCATGATATCGACAATGCGATCAGTTTCAACAGAAACCTGTAAGCAGCAGAACTTTACAAGGTTATAATGAAATGGAAAGTCTTTTGAGATTGCATCATAATCCTTCTTCTACCCAATATTGATTTCTTTCTCTTCTCTTCTAGGGGTATTGTTTCCAAGAACACTCCCTTATTTGATTCCTATGTGCTAATCTCCATCTCACAGTCCGCTTTCCAGAAGACCCACTTGCAACGGTGGCAGGGTCCAAGAAAGCACATGTTCATGTGGGATTCTGAAGCTGCCAAACACTGGCCAGCTGGCAGTGAGAACCCAGATAACCAAGGTGTCCTTGAAAAAGTGACAGTGAATCTGATACCTGAATGGGGCATTTAGTCAAACCAAGGAGTGTTGGTAGGAAGAATTCCAAGCCAGAACCAATTGTGGGAAAGTCCCAAAGGAATAAAGAGTGAGTTACAATCATGGAATTAAAAGATGTTTCTTGTGACTCTGTGTTGGGTTATTAGAGAGAGACAGCAAGAGGGCACACAGCCCGAGATGAGGCTGAAGAGGCAAGCAGGGAACACACAGATTTATCCGGAAGAGGCCAGGTGCGGTGGCTCACACCTGTAATCCCAGCACTTTGGAAGGCTGAGGCGGGTGGATCACCTGAGATCAGGAGTTCTAAACCAGCCTGGCCAACATGGTGAAACCCCGTCTCTACTAAAAATACAAAAATTAGACAGATGCAGTGGCACGTGCCTAAAATCCCAGCTACTGGAAAGGCTGAGGCTGGAGAAGCGCTTGAACCCAGGAAGCAGAGGTTGCAGTGAGCCAAGATCATACCACTGAACTCTAGCCTGGGTGACAGAGTGAGACTCCATTAAAAAAAAAAGAAAAAGATTTATCTGGAAGACAATGGAAGGCCACTGAATGGTTTTAAGCAGAGAAGTAACTTGATCAGATTTATAGTTTCAAAACATCACTCTGGCTACTAGATGGACAATGGATTGGAAGGAGGCAAAAGTAGGGGCAGGAAGACCGTTTAGGACAGGCTGTGATGATAGAGTGATGGCTTAGGCCAGAGAAGTGGAAATGAGAAAGATGAGATATGGATAGAATCTAGAGCTATTTATGATATAGAATTGATAATACCTACTACTGATTGGCTGTGGGAGATGAGGTGAAGAGAGTGGAGGGAGACTTTCAGAGTCTGAGTTGGACAACTAGACAAGGCAGGGATTATCTATACTCCATGGAAGCAGGGACCTTGTCTGCACTGCTATTATTTCCAATGCATAGCACTAGTCTGGCAGGTCTTCCAAAAGTATCTGTTGAGTAAATGAATGAATGCGTAGATGAATAAGCTGGGAAGTTAAGATGATAAATTCACTTTTGGGCATAGAGAATTTTGAGGGCCTGTGGGTCTTCTTTTGAAAGTGTACTCTGGGGATTATATAACCTTTTGTTCAATTCTGAAGATAACCAGTGAAAAAATAACTCGTGTCCCTATTTTGAGACCATTATTCTCCCCCTGCATTTAGAAGTTTGAAGTCCCCATAAGACCTATGAGTGACCGAGTATTGATCTTAACCTATGGAGAAACTGCGTAACTCTTGTGATTATCCAAATTCTTTTATCTTGTTTTAACCACAATGTATATAATTGTTTTTTTCCTTATTTTTAAATTTTGGAACTTAAGCCTAACATATCATATGCATATCACATTAAGGTGTTCTAGTCAAAGTTAACTGTAAAAGTATGGCACTTTTAAATGGACAAAAAGGGCTAGTTAACGAGTAGAAGGAAAATGAGAGAATACACAGGAATCCAAGGATGTTTACTGCCATCCAGTGGTGGAGCTTTCAGGCAAATATGATACAAAGTCCACAGTTAGTCTTTATGTTTTGCACTGCCAAGTCCCAAACGCGTTCATTCAAGCTCAATGCTAGCTTGCCATACAAGTTTGTATTCTATTTTCTTGATTTTGAAAGTAATAACTTCAATTGGTCCTCTTGTGATCCTGAAGAAGATCCTAGGCTTCTATAAGCAGCCAGTTTAAGAGTTACTTGATGAGGGGAGAATCTGACTCATTAACGCCCTTGTGTTGCCGGCACACTTGCTTTCCCAAGCCCACGGCATATTCACACCCTATGGAGAGTGGAACCTCACAGATTCACCTGTGAGTCCCAACTGGCCATTTCCAAGTTATTTTTTATCTGTGCTTTTATAACTGTTGGCTCCTAGCTGGATGGCTTAGAGCCTATGGAAACAAACAAACAAAAAGGAATGGAGGAACCCTAACTCACTGATATTAAACAAGCAAGTGCCTTTGCCAACCCCCTGGAGAAAAAAATAAAATTGTTATCACCAGATTTAGTCTAAAAGAAAAGTGATCAGCCCAAGCATAGCATACATGTTTTACAAAGTGCACTTTTTGGCCTTGGCAAACACCATCCAGTTTACCCAAAGCCAATAAAAGCATTAATGTTTCCTACTTTAGTCTTTTTTTTTTTTTTTTTTTTTTTTTTGATAAAGAGTGTTTCTCGGTCACCAGGCTGGAGTACAGTGGTGCAATCTGGGCTCACTGCAGTCTCCAACTCCCAGGTTCAAGTGATTCTCTACCTCAGTCTCCCGAGTAGCTGGGACTACAGGTGTGAGCCACCATGCCTGGCTAATTTTTGTATTTTCAGTAGAGATGGGGTTTCACCATGTTGGCCAGGATGGTCTTGATCTTTTGACCTCGTGATCTGCCCGCCTCGGCCTCCCAAAGTGCTGGGATTACCAGCATGAGCCACCATCCCGGCCAAAGTTTCCTGCTTTTGAAATACACATATACTGTTCTCTGTGTGCTAATGATGTGGCCTCTCAACCAGGGTTTGACTTTTCTGTGCCCATCCACCAATTTACTCAAAGTCATAGTCTCAGGCAGTGACCTCATTCCTTGACACTGAAAGCAAATACCATCCAGATCTCTGTTTGCTTTCTCCTGCAGGTTTGTAGTCCATCGAAGCAGTGCCCATGGGTAAGGGCACAAAGAACACAAGGTTTTGCTTGTACCCACTGGCTTAAGCAGCTGGTTCCCAGGGACTGGCCCAGACCAAAACAAAACAAAACAAAACAATAATAACTTCCAGAGAATTCTGTGCAAATTACATATAATTCATAAGAACGTGAAGATGAAGGCACACAGTTGGCATCCAATAAAAGGTCAATATCTATATTTAATCTATATCTATATTTACTTATTTACTGAAATATACGGCATACCAGTTTTACAAGGAAATTCTGGGGGAACAAATTGAAATAGTTTTCTTTCCACTTGTTTTAAACAGTTTTTAAAATGATTCTGTAGATACAGTATACTATATGTGGGTGTCAAGATGAAAAACCACTGGTTATGGTTACGCAACGATATTCTACTAATTCTAAAAATGAATATCACATGGTTAAAAAGAAATATTTCCACCGGGCTTGGTGGCTCATGCCTGTAATCCCAACACTTTGGGAGATTGAGGTGAGCAGATCAACTGATGTCAGAAGTTCGAGACCAGCCTGACCAACATGGCGAAACCCCATCTCTACTAAAAGTACAAAAATTAGTGAGGTGTGGTGGTGCACACCTGTAATCCCAGCTACTTGGGAGACTAAGGCAGGAGAATCGCTTAACCCTAGGAGATGGACGTTGCAGGAAGCCGAGACCACACCACTGTACTCCAGCCTGGGTGACAGAATAAGACTCGTCTCAAAAAAATAAAAACAAATAAAATTTAAGTATCTGTGACTTTTGGCACTGACTATAAAACAAAATATTATACTTAGAATAAATCTACTAAAATATTAGTAAAAACCTCTATGAAGAAAATTATAAATATTTATGACAAATATTAAATGAAATCTAAATAAACGTCATGGACCAGAAGACTCAATATTATAAAGATGTTATTTTCCCCCAAACTATCTATAGAATCAAGGTAATTCTAATAAAAACCCCAACAGCGTTTTTTTGTTTTTTTTTTAAAACTTAACAAACAGATCATAAATTTATAAAAAAGCAATGAGTTTAAGAGAATAAAAAGACAAGCCACAGACTGGGAGAAAATCTTTGTAAAACATATCTGGTAAAAGATATATCCAAAATATACAGAGAATTCCTAAAACCCAACAATAAGAAAATGAACAACCCAATTAAAAAATGGACAAAAGACCTGAAAAGATACAGTACTTTACCAAGGAAGATATACAGATGGCAAATAAGCTATGAAAAGGTGTTCTATATCATACGTCATTAGGGAGCTGCAAATTAAAACAATGAGATACCACAACACACCTATTAGAATGGCTAAAATCCAAAACACTGACACCACCAAATTCTGACAAAGGCATGGAGCAACAGGAATGCTCATTCATTCCTAGTGGGAATGCAAAATGGTACAGCAACTCTGGAAGACATTTTAGCAGCTTCTTACATAACTAAACATATTATACAGCCAGCAACCATATATACTCCTTAGTATTTACCCAAATAAGCTGAAAACTTACATCTACACAAGAACTTGCATGCAGATGTTTAGAGTAACCTGATTCCTAATTGCCAAAACTCTGAAGCAACAAAGATGCTCTTTAATAGGTGAGTGGATAAACTGTGATATATCTATAAAATGCCGAATAATTTCAGCACTAAAAAGAAACTATCTATTAAGCCATGAAAAGAAATGGAGGAATCTTAAGTGCATATTGTTAAGTGAAAAAAGCCAATCTGAAAAGGCCACATACTGTTTGATTCCAACCACATTTTTTGGACAAGACTATGGAGACAGTAAAAAGATCAGTGGTTGCCAGAATAGGTGGAGCACAGGGGATTTGAGGGCAGTGAAACTATTGTGTGTGATATATTGGTGAATGCATGTAATTATACATGTCAAAACCCATTGATGTATAACACAAAGAACCTTAGTGTAAACTATAAATTTTAGTAAGTATCAACAGAGGCTCATCCATTGTAACAAATGTGTTACACTAATGTAAGATATTATGAGGGAATCTGGAGGCGGCAGTGGGGGTGAGGGGCTATATGAGAACCATCTATACTTTCCCCTCAAGTTTTCTATGCATGTAAAACTGCTCAAGAAGTCTGCTAATTAATTATTTAAAAATCAGAGTGAGCACACTCCTAAAAAAGGTAGAGGAATTTGCCTTATCAAAAATGAAGACTTATAAAAAAGCCATAATAATGAAAACAGTATAGCATTGATGCACAGATAGAAGAAAAGTGATGGAATTGAACACAGAGCTGCATGGATGAAAATTTATCCATAGCACAGCTGTCTCTGTAGATCAGAAAGGGAAAGGATGACTACTGAATAAAATGATCTGTTCCATCTATAGGTATCCACCCTAAAATAATGCTTCCCAGTGTTTTTCACAGGTTGGCAAAACATCTGTTTCATGGGATGTCTATTTGGCAGACTGGGATTAATGGGAGGGGATTTGAGGCCTTTAAGTGGAACTTGGTTACAAAAAATTAAATTTTCTTTATATAATACTTTTAAAAATTAAGATTATATAGTAGGTATAAAATTAAATATTGGAAGTTTTATAACACTTCCTTAAAAAGTATTTTTAAAGTGTTATTAAGAAATTTGAGCTTACATCTGCAAACTTTTAAATAGGTTTTATCTTTGAAATGACTCCTTGCAGTTCCTGATCAAGACTTTTAATTTAATCTCTCAGATTGCTGATAGTCACCATCAGTGAAAAATTTGCACAAATGGATGGCTAAAATTTCTAAATATTTTAAAAAATCACTCAGAAATTTAAGATATTTAAAACTGCATTTAAAGAAGCCCCCCCTTTTTTTTTTTACATTGGCAAAAGTTGAAATTTCTTGTCAAAATACCAGTGGATTAAGAATCCAATCTATCTTTTTCATGTCAAGTCTTTCGAATGTTGAAGCTGTAATTCACAGAATGCCCCTGTATTGTTCCAGCAGCTACCACCTGTTTTTATGCATCTATGGAATGTCCATTTGGTACACTCAGCTCTGCAGAGAATGGCGATAGCTCAAGGATTTCGTTAAGCCATTCTAAGAGAGCAAATGGTTAATGTAATCATGGTTAACTAGGGTTAAGAAAACAGGTTTGGAAAGAAGATTATTTGATAAAAAGAAAAAGAATTTGATGATTTTTGACACAGTAGAGATTTCAGAGTTTATATTACTGACTGAAAAAAAAAAACTGACAAGATAAAAAGAGACTTGTTTGAGATCATATAGCTGGCCATGGCAGAGGCAGAAATTAGGGCCCCGCTAGGCGCGATGGCTCATGCCTGTAATCACAGCACTTTGGGAGGCTGCGGCGGGCGGATCACCTGAGGTTGGGAGTTCAAGACCAGCCTGACCAACATGGAGAAACCCATCTCTACTAAAAATACAAAAAATTAGCTGGGCGTGGTGGTGCATGCCTGTAATCCCAGCTACTCGGGAGGCTGAGGCAGGGGAATCTCTTGAATCTGGGAGGCAGAGGTTGCAGTAAGCCGAGATTGCGCCACTGCACTCCAGCCTAGGCGACAAGAGTGAAACTCTGTCTCAAAAAAATAAAAGGAAATAAAAAGAAATTAGGACCCAGGTAGGTGCTTTGAGATGCCAAGTCCAGAGCTATTTCTGGAAGACCAGACATACATCCTTTGACAAAAAAGGAAGGGGCAGGTGAAGTGGCTGTGTGGTTCTTTTCTTTTTCCTACTGAACTTTAAGCCCATACAATTCCAATTACTTCATCTTCTCCTTAAGACTGCTACATCCCCGAGCCCCACGCCCTCCCCCTGCCGCCAGGGTAGAATCCGTTGGTTCCCCTTTGCTCCCATAACACTGAATTCTAGATTCTGTTAATTCCTGTACTTACCTTATTGCCTTATGGTTAGTTGGGCTCCCATCTATCTTCTGAGCTAGCTATGGGGTCAGATGACTAGTTATTCATTTCCATAGTCCCAGGGGCTAGCACAATGCCTGGTACAAAATAAGCATTTAACAAATGCTTAGAGAATAAACGAAGTAACAGCAACTCCTTTTCACTATTAAAATCTTAGCAGAGGCAAATTAGTGTCTACCCAGTTCTCCTATGTGGGAAAGTTCTGTACGAACCATTTTCCCCTTTTCAGCGGCTTCCTTCTCTGTTTCCTCTCTATCCTTGGGTGGCTGTGCACCTTAGTGAGTATGCAACGCCCCCAGGAACCCACCTGCTATGAATTTCTTGGTCTTGAAGGATGCTGAAATTGAACCCAGCTGGGCAGGTTTCCCAAAGCCCTCCCCCTTGCCATTTCCTTAGGAACATCTTGTTATCCTTTTTTTTCTTTTGCTCTTTGGGCCTCTGCAAATGGTGAGAGGAAAAGGGCTGTTTTCTCTTCTAAGAGCAGGACATTCCAGGTGGGGCTTAGGAGCGACATGACATCCTGTTCTGTATGTGCCTTAGAAGGGTCTGGGATTTTTATAGTTTAAGGTAACCTGCAGAGAACTATTAATGCCACAAGGGAAGGAACCAGGGGGGACAATTCCTATGGAGAGGAAGAGAGAAGTTTGCTTACCGACAGCAGAAAAAATATTCATCATTCAAAGAAATGTCTGGGAATGGGGCTGAAAAAGTTGAGATACTAAAGGTTGAAGGGGAACTTTAAAGACATCTTAGTAGGCCCTCGCCCATGAGCATCACATGATAAGGCTTCTTTGAGAGCATAACTTACCACTCCCCTGGGGTTCTCTTTCTGCTCCAGCCACAGTGATTTTGCTGGCACTGAAGTTCCCCAGACATTCTCACCTCTTCTTTTGGTAACGGCCAAACCATACTTTTTTTTTTTTTTTGAGACGGAGTCTGGCTCTGTCGGCCAGGCTAGAGTGCAGTGGTATGATCTTGGCTGACTGCAACCTCCGCCTCCCAGGTTCAAGTGATTCTCCTGCCTCAGCCTCCTGAGTAGCTGGGATTACAGGTGCACCACATCCAGCTAATTTTTGTATTTTTAGTAGAGACGGGGTTTCATCATGTTGGTCAGGCTGTCTCGAACTGCTGACCTCTCAATCTGTTTGCCTCAGCCTCCCAAAGTTCTGGGATTTCAGGCGTGAGCCATCATGCCTGGCCCAACCCATACTCTTAAAGGAAGTGAAAGCTGGCCCAAGGACCCTCACTCTCCTGTGATGCCTGTAAATGTTTTATCCTAACGCAGGGAGCTTTTTTTTCCCTGAGAAATGTCTTCTTTCTTATCAGAATGTGATTTATCCCTGCACTTTGCAGGTGATACCTTCCCTATTCCCTTTTTCTCATAATTGCAATTACTCATCACTTTGATATTGATCTTTGGCAACCATCTCTATTTTCTTCTTCTTGCCAAAGATCTTGAGCAGCAAATAATAGGTGCTCTAGGACATATGTCATTTTTCTTTGAAAGCTGGAGAGAGTAGCATCAGAGAATTTTAGTGCTGCAAGTAATTAGAGCAATTCATAAATCTATGGTTATGGTCTTGTAGATGAGGGTGGAAAAACCCCTGTTCCTCTGCCCTTCTAAATTCTCCACTGGGGCCCTTCTAACAAAAGACAGATTTAACAACGAAAAACAAATAGAAGTATATTAACATGTGTATCTCATATGTACATGTAAGGCTTAGAATTTGGGCTTAATTAAATGCCATCTTCAGCTAAAATAAAGGAAGAAAGCTATGGAGGCAGGTTACAAGAAGATGAAAGTGTCCAGCTTATTATGCAAGTTTAAGTCCCAGGGCCATCATCTTTCTGGTACAGGGAGGAAAATACCCTCACAAATGGAAATTTCCTTTATAAATTTTCCTTATAGAAAAAAGTATCTTGGGCCTGGCATGGTGGCTCATGCCTACAATCCCAGCACTTTGGGAGGCCGAGGCGGGTGGATCATGAGGGCAGGAGTTCGAGACCAGCTTGGCCAATATGGTGAAACCCTGTTTCAACTAAAAATACAAAAAATTAGCAGGGCACGGTAGCACGTGCCTGTAGTCCCAGCTGCTTGGGAGGCTAAGGCAGAAGAATCACTTGAACCGAGGAGGTGGAGGTTGCGGTGAGCCGAGATCTCACCACTGCACTCCCGCCTGGGTGACAGAGCGAGACTCCATCTCAAAAAAACAAAGTATCTTACGCTGTTTTCAGAGCCTCCACTGTCTGCTGTTTTTCAAAATAATTACTGTGCCAGAAAAGCGTATTTAGAGTAGCATAGTCTGGTCGGCTACAGGTTGCCTCCACAAAGTAGTACATGAAACACTGACATAGATGTAGTACATAAAACTAAGGCTGTTGACTCATGAAATATTCATGAACCTCATTTCTTATGCATATTTCTGGCAAAAGGAGACATTCAGATTTACCAGAATTAAAATACAATTTTAGAGTAAGAAAGTCTCTGTGTGAAAATACTATATACTATGCTTTTGTATCTATAAACTTTTTAAAATGGAAATACGAAGTTGTACAGAAGAACTCTGATACATTTAAGGGTTTCGTTTGTTAGATTAGTGCTTGGTGCTCATTTCAACTAGCATGGCAAATCTCAAGACCATAACTTCAAACTACATAGGTTTAAATCAGATGGCCAGATTTAGTTTTTTTTTTGGAATGACATTTGATTTTACGACAAATGAATAAAATATTACTGATAGTATTTTAAGGTAGAGACCAGTTCCATAGGTGGGCAGAGGAAGAGAAATGGCTCTTACTTGGGTATAAGATGCTTAAGTGCAGCTGGAAAATACATGTCAAATGAATGACTAGACTATATCTTACCAGGCGCCTGTCTCTTTATGACCAAATAATTAGGACCACTGCCACAGAATCCCAAACCTCGTGTGAAGGCAACCAGCATTAAGCCTTAAATTTCAGTAACTTCTGAAAGGAGCTAAGAGAATCTTATATATCACAAAAAGAGGGCTGTGAAACAAACTTTATGCAAGAAAACTCACTTAAAAATAGTCACATTT